>CAIGRP010081145.1:0-19194 GCA_903798385.1 Fraxinus cuspidata | reverse complement strand
TGTTTTGAGTATCCATTTTAAGATTATTGAAAATGTGTTCTTTTTGGCATTTTGAAAAATTATTCTCAAAACACACAAAACGTGTTTTGAAAATTTTGACTTGATTATAGCTGAAAACACCGAAAAAGACAAATTTTTCGTTTTGGATTTTCTTTATAAATTTTTAGTTTGTTCTCGAAAACGTGTTTTCGAAAAATAGGAAAGAGAATGCGTTTTCACTGTTTTGAAAAATCGAAAATAAAAAATAGCTTGAAAATGGTAAAGAGAACAGGCCTAAGGTTTTGAAATTGGATAGGTTGGGGTGGGTGGGTGGGTATATAGATTAATTTAGTTTTATACACCTTCCATCCCATAAAAATAGTCTTATTTCTTTTTACACAGAGGTTAAGAAAATTTAATTAATATAGTTGAAATAATAAATATTATCTTTTTTCCTAATAGATCCCTGCATTAATGTAATCAATATTCAAGGTAATTAAATTATGCATTCAATATTCAAGGTAATTAAACTATTTTTGGTACTAATCATTGTTTACAAGAATCAATGTAATTAACATTCCAAAGTCATTCAATACAAATACAAGTGAATAAATGTCATGGGAGATGAAATACATTTTTGGTTTTTAATTTATTGTTTCAACTACAATTGATTAATGGAGTAATTTATATTTGTGACAACAAAACAAATTAAATAGAGGCAAATTAGAAAACTAGTATATACATTCTCAAATAAGAAACATGACTATAATTTGGGGCATAAAAAAAAGGAAAATGACTATTTTTATGAGACGAATGGAGTAATAATAATGTAATATAATTATTAATATTTAAAATTTTAATTATGATCTGATTTTTGAAAAAAAAAATTGTAAATCTTAATTTTCAAATGAAAAGTTTAAAACTCTTGTAAACTGTAATTTTCACTTTTCTTTATTGCAAGTGATGTGGTATTGTTGTAAAAATTACGTGATTTGTGCAGAAAATTATCAACTATAAGCATGAATTAAATAATATAAATAATATGAGAATCCGGCCTAAGAGAGTCGCGATGAATTATATCCCAAAGTCGTGTGACCTCTCATTCATGCTGTACTCTTGGCACTGCACGACTCCAAGATAAAACTCTTATAGCTCGCAGTCAGTTCTCCTTCTATGGGCATGACCCCAAAGAGAGATAGAACAAGCCCTTATCAATTGTCAAAAGATAGTATGAAATGATTAGAGAGTGTTTTTCATATGGTTTTTTTTTCTTGTGTAAAATAATGGAAAATTCAACCCCTATCATGGTAGAAAAATTCAATACTCACATAATGAAAATTATTCAAATTAAATATAAGTTACAAATATAATAATGAGATTAAATTTTGTATTGAACCTGAAAATTAAAAATAAAAAACTTAACAATTAAAATACAAGAAACTGAAACTTTAATTTTCAATTTGAAAGTTTTAAAATTATGTTCAACAATCTCCCACAAGTTTAGACTTTCACATTAATTGTGTGTGTGTGTGTGTGTAGTGGCAATATTATACTATGTAATTGGTGTAGGTTTCTTTTGGACTTGAACCTCACTTAATGATAACAATTTTCATTTGAGGGAGTCATAATTGACTAAGCCTTGAATTAGGTCCCTTTGGCCAAACTTCAATTGTTCCACACATAGTATCGATTTAGACTCAATTCATAGTGGGTAGCATTATTAATGGCCATGTGCTTTTATCTTGATTCTAGTAAGATTCTCTAGGTAATAGCCCAATCTCATAGCCATGGCCACATGACAACTCTTACATATGTGATTCCTCCAAAGGTACGTGTGACCCACACATCGCGAGAATTCCCACCTCGGTATGCATTTAGGGTTAAACCCCTCCTAACATCACAATCATAGCACTATCACTTTAGGGATGAGCACAAATAATATAGTGTTATTACAAGTCACTCAGTGCGGGTTATTCCTACCACATTGAACTTTCTTCATGGGATCTCCAATCACAAAGGTTGGGTAACTCCCAAAGGTGACTCCCTTACAGGGTTAAGCCCATTTCCCTCGATGATTTATTAACACATTTTTTAGGTAAATGTTTGGTTAAGTTTTTTGATAAATTCTTTTCAGATCTCATGAAATTGAGAGAAATCACATTCCTCTTAATTAAGGCCTTAAATGACTTAAAGTCTTGCTTGAATATGTCTATTCATATTCTTATTTAAGTGAGATTGATTTACAAGTTCTATTACTACTTTGCAGTCAATGTATTGAAATAGCTGGAATTGACTTCCTTATTAATGGTATATCTAATAATAAATCTCTAAGCCACTCAGCGTTAGTACATGTTGTATCCAATGCTATTAACTCTGACTCTAAAGCATTTCTAGAGATAAATGTTTGTCTTTTTGAACCCCAATATAAGGTTGCACCACCTAGCATGAACATATATCCAGTAGTAGGCTTAATATCTACATTATCAGTTATCCAGTTTGCATCACTATATCCTTCAATAACATTTGGAAAACTTCTATAGCATATAGAATAATTTAATGTACCTCATAAATATTTAAGCACCCTCCCCAAAGCGTTCCAATGTTCTTTACTTGGATTGTTAGTATATCTACTTAGTCTCTCAATAGAAAAGGCTAAATCAAGTCTTATCTTATTTGGTATGTACAATAAAGATCCAATAATTTGAGAATTCTCAAATTGCGAAACTGGTTCACCTAGATTCTTCTTCAAGTGCACATTTTATTCATATGGAGTAGAAACTAGCTTATTATAATAATTCCCAAACTTTTTCAACACCATTTTAATAGCACTAGACTAATTTAGTGAAATTCTTTCAGATGTTTTCCTTAACTACATTCCTAAAATTATATGAGCTTCTCCCAAATCTTTCATTTCAAAATTCTTTGACAAATAAATCTTCACATCATTGACCAATCCTAAATTTGTCCCAAATATTAATATGTCAGCTACATATAAACAAAGTATCACATGCTCATTGCTATCTTCTTTGCAATATAAACACTTGTCATGTGCATTAATTTTAAATCCTTAATTTAGTATAACTCTATTGAACTTTTCAAGCCATCATTTAGGAGCTTGCTTTAGTCCATATAAAGACTTCATTAATTTACATATTCTATATTCTTGTCCTTTGACTTTAAATCCTTCCAGTTGTTTGTTCCATGTATATTTCTTCATCTAAATCACCATTTAAAATGCAGTCTCAACGTTCATTTGATGAATGATCAATTTATGAATATTAGTTAATGCTAACAATGCCCTAATAGTAGTTATTCTTGCGACAGGAGAATATGTATCAAAATAATCAACTCATTCTTTTTGAGTGAATCCTTTAATTACTAACCTAGCTTTATATTTATCTATACTTCCATCAGGCTTCAACTTCTTTTTAAATACCCACTTACATCCTATCACCTTACTACCTTGAGTTAAATCACATAAAACCCAAGTACTATTTTGTATAATTGACTCATACTCATTATTGATAGCTTATTTCCAATAAGGTGCATCAGTAGAGATCATATCATCTTTAGATGTTTCAGGCTCACCTTCAAATAGATATGTAAGTAATTCTTCTCCAAATGATTTCTCTTTCCTAGTTTTTTTACTCCTCCTAAGTTCATGTTCAACTTCATCTACTAAAGATGAACTAGATGGAGTACTATTTAAAAAAACTTTCTTATAAGACGAGGGTTCACTTGAAATTTCAATCTTAAATGGAAAAACATCTTTAAAATAAGTAGCATCTCTAGCTTCAATGATAGTATTTTTTGTAATGTCACTTACTTCGGAATTTACAACCTATTTGCACTACTATTTTGAGCATATCCTATGAAAATAGCAACCACAATTTTTGGTCCTATTTTCTTTCTTCTAGGATCAGGTATAACTACTTTTACCAAACCTCCCACGCTTTTAGAAAATCTAACCTAGGAAATCTCTTTTTCCATAACTAATAAGGAGTTTTAATATTGTCGTTAATAGTTACTTTATTCAATATGTAACAAGAAGTTAGAGCAGCTTCACCCCATAAGTTTTCAGGTGCTCCAGAACTTATGAGCATGGCATTTACCATAACCATCAAAGTTCTATTCTTCCTTTCTGCAATACCATTAGATTGTGGTAAATAAGGATGTGTCACTTCGTGTATTATATCATTATCCTCACAATAATCCTAAAGATTATTCCAGGCATATTCTCCTCCTCTATTGGAACGCAAGATTTTATCTTACGTTCTAATTGATTTTCAACATCCGCTTTATAGATTTTGAACTTATCATAAACTTCATCCTTCGTTTTCAATAAATAAATATAGCAATATTTAGAATAGTCAGCTATAAATGTTACAAAATACTTATTACCAACTCGCGTTGGCAGTATAACAAACATCACTGTGAATCAATTCTAAGAGGTTTGTATGTCTCTTTTCAATAAATAAATATAGCAATACTTAGAATAGTCATCTATAAATGCTACAAAATACTTATTACCAGCTCGTGTTACCAGTCTATTAGAATCACAAACATCACTATGAATCAATTCTAGGAGATTTGTATCTCCCTTAACAGGTTTAAAAGGTCTCTTACTTTTTTTGGCTTGTGCACAAACTTCACGCTTATTATTACCAACTTGAGATTTTGGAATCAAGTTTAGATCCATAAGTTTCTTGATCTTCATATTACTAACATGACACAATCTTTCATGCCACAAATAACTATCTTCAACATTAAGAACCATGGAAGAATCATGATAAAGTTTTTCAATAATATTTAATTTAAATAATCCATAACATTTCCCAACAAAAACATTGTTTTTTGTTATAACAACCTTATTTGACTCCATTAACTAAAAATGTTGAACTAATATAAAGTTTGAAACCTTGTTGAACTAAAAATGATCCACTAACTAAATTTCTTCTAACTTCCTAGGACATGATGAACTTGATCTAAAATTAAACTCTTCCCAGAAGTCATCTTAAGCTCGACACTTCCAATTCCCAATAAAGAAGTAGTGGAGACATTTTCCAAAGTTAAGCTTCCTCCACTTGATGTCTGACAAAATCTTATTAAAAAAATGAACATTTGCTCCAGAATCTAACCACCATTCATTACTAGTATAAGTAAAATTGACTAAAGAGATTGATGATTCACACCTAATGGAATGTTCACCATCCTTCAACATATTTACTTGATCCTTTTGAAATTTGTCCTTAAACTTGTACTCCTTATTCCTATTGTAGTAGCAATCTCGACCGAGATGGTTGGTTCTGATAAGATTTAAACAAACTCTTNAATTGACTAAAGAGATTGATGATTCACACCTAATGGAATGTTCACCATCCTTCAACATATTTACTTGATCCTTTTGAAATTTGTCCTTAAACTTGTACTCCTTATTCCTATTGTAGTAGCAATCTCGACCGAGATGGTTGGTTCTGATAAGATTTAAACAAACTCTTATCAAAACAAACTTGAACATTTGCTCCAGAATCTAACCACCATTCATTACTAGTATAAGTAAAATTGACTAAAGACATTGATGATTCACACATAATGGAATGTTCACCATCCTCCAACATATTTACTTGATCCTTTTGAAATTTGTCCTCAAACATGTACTTCTTATTCCTTTTGTAGTAGCAATCTCGACCAAGATGGTTGTTTCTTCCACATACATAACATGGTCCGTGCTCCTTCTTCTCTTTGCCTTTGTTCTTTGTTATCCTTAGTGTAGTTATTTTTAGGTTCGAAGTGTTTTCTATAACGGTGAAAGTTATTCTTAAACTTATTGCCTCAAGACTTAAATTTCTTTGAGGAGCTAGTAGGGGTTTTTGAATTTTCTACCAAGTTGCTTTAGCATGTGATTCATCAACTTTGTTGATACAATTTCTATGATGCGCTTCTATTCTCAAGAAATTGAATGCTTGGTTTTATGTTAAAATCCCTTACTTATCTCTTAAGACCTTTAGCAAAATCCCACCAAGAAGGTGGAAGTTTATCCATAAGCCATGAAACCTTATAGTCCTCACTAAAAATTGATCATTTTTCTTATACATATCGTAGTAAATCTTGAAATTCATGGATTTGTTCGATTATAGATTTTCCATCTACCATAACATATTGTTAAATGTTGACGCGTTAAATCTATCGACTCCAACATCATCAATTCCATATTCTTGCTCTAAGGTTTTCCAAAACTCTTTTAACACTCGTGATATTTTGATAAATTTCATAAAGTCTATCAGAAAGAGCACTTAATATTCGATTATGACAATGTAATTCAATTTGTTCTGGGTTATACAGTGAGGTAGATTATCTACCTTCATAATCTTCCTTTATAGCGGTAATTAACCTGAAAACAGTCAACCAAAATTCCATTTGTTTTTCCATCTTTTAAAAAATTTCCATCAAAATTTTTCGATGTAGCACTATTAGTATCTTCACAAGATGTCATTCTTACATTATGAATTAATAAGGCAAAGAGAATTAACTGTAGATATATGAATTTGTCATTTCTTCCCCCTTTTCTATTTCTCATTCCTCTTGGGGTGGGGGTGGTGAAAAAGATGATAGATAATTTGGTTTTAACTATCGGGGTGGGGTGGCTTGGGGTGAGGAAGAAGAAGATCTACATTTTTTTTTTTTTTTTGTTTCTCTAATTTAGTTTTAACTTATTTTAATGTAGTAAATTGAAAGTTACAACTATGCC
Organism: Fraxinus cuspidata; assembly: GCA_903798385.1. Classification (NCBI taxonomy): domain Eukaryota; kingdom Viridiplantae; phylum Streptophyta; class Magnoliopsida; order Lamiales; family Oleaceae; genus Fraxinus; species Fraxinus cuspidata. The sequence goes on along the minus strand of CAIGRP010081145.1, from coordinate 12,467 downwards.
CTTTACAAAAAATATAAGAAAAAATATGGTCAAACTCAAATTCTTAGTCAACTACCAGATATTTGGATGAAATCCGTCCATTGTGGCTTCAACCCAATGTTTCGAAATGTTAGGGGACGGTTGCAACGAATGAAAGGTCAGGGAAAAGTCTGCAACTATTTGAAAAATTTGGGGTCTCTATTGCAATTATCCCTTAATTTTATATTAAAAATGCACAGGACTTTTTTTTTTCCTTTCTTTCTTTCTTTTTAATTGACTTGATCACTACTTAAGAAAAACAATTGACATGCAATAATACATCCTTCCATTCTGAAAATGTTCTAATAATTAAAACGTTTAGTTTATTGACTTAATCAAAAATTAAGTAAATACTACATGTTTCAAAACTTTCCACTAAGTTATAAAAATGGAATACGTACTTAAAATTAAAATATTTAAAGTGCAATATTTAATCAATAAAATCTCTATTAGTTCCCTGAATGCAAAATTTATGCAGTAAGTTTCAAAATGTAAATTATAAAAGGTTCTAAAATATTTTAACAAAATCAAATAAAAATTGAAGCATAATAATAATGAGTATATTAACAATTACCACGAATTATAATTACACAAATCACATACACGACTTTAGATTGTTGTAAAAGTTACGTGATTTGTGTAATAAATTATCGACTATAAGTACGAATCATATAATATAAAATATGAGAATAGAGTTAGAAAAGTTGGTATAAGAGAGTCGCGATGAAAGTTGTCTTAAAATCGTGTGGCGTCCCTTTCATGTAGGTATTGTTGACACTGTACGACTTCAAGATAAAATTCTTATAGCTCGCAGCCAGTTCTCCTTCTATGAGCACGACCACATGGAGAAATAGAACAAGTCATTATCAATTGTCAAAAGATATTATGAAATGCCTAGAGAGTGTTTTTCATATGTTTGTTTTTGTTGTGTGTAAAACAATGGAAAATTCATTCCCCTTATCGTAAAAAAATTAAACACTCACATAATGAAAATTAGTCAAATTAAATATAAGTTACAAATATATAACAATGAGATTAAATTTTGTATTGAGTCTGAAAATTAAAAATAAAAAACTGAACAATTAAAATACAAGAAATTGAAATTTTAATTTGAAAATTTGAAAATTATTGTCAAAAGGTATCGCACATATTATAATCTACTTCTTCACGGTTGTTCTTTAGAGAAAGCGATGAGGTATGAGGAACACAAATAATTAAAGTGCTACAATAAAATAAATATAAAAAAAGGAAATCAAGTCGAAATTTTTTATTAGTAAAATATTTTGCTATTGCAATTGAAAATATTAATGAAGTTTAATAACTCATTAAAATGCTATTAAAAAATTCAAGCAGTTAAGTGAAGCTTTTGATTTTATCTATTATCTCATCTTATGTTAAGTGACTATATGAATCCATTGGTTTTTAATTACCAGTTCAATCTTTGATTGAACCTTGACTCTTTCCCTTTCTGGGATCAGTTTTGAAAAAATAGGTATTGTTCAAGTGCCTACCATACTCCATACATTTTCCAAATTACAGCAAAATATTAAGAATCATGATATATGTACACTAAATTTTACATCATCCATTACATTGTACCACGTGTCAATATTACATTGGACGGAAAAAAAAAAAAACATTTTCCCAACAACTTTTTCCAAAACAATGAAACGTCAACAAAAATTTCAAACTTTTAATGTACATCTAACATAGTTGAAATATTAATATTACAACTAATTTGAAACAGGCTTCATGCTTCAATTATCGTGAATAACAGAAATTGGGAAGTTAAAGAAAGAAACAAATCAATGGAATAAAGGGGTTGGATAATATATTATTCTTGTCATATGCATCTTCAGACAAAATTATCAGGTTTTGTAAACTATTTATTTATTCATTTTGGAACCGAGGGGTAAATATAACTTTATTCATGCTTCAATTTATACATGCAACTTCAAGAAACCATTGGCTGACAAATAAATTAACTTATTAAAAGTTGATTAATAAAACCGAAAGACAGCAAGAAAAATAATCACTGGATTTCCCAAACACTTTTAATTTTGAATTCATTTTGAATTTTATGTTTTGAGCATCCATTTTGAAATTGTTGAAAACGTATTCTTTTGACCATTTTTTAAAATTGTTTTGAAAAATAAAAAAAAAATCTCTAAATTTAAATTATAACTAAAAACACACAAAACGATAAATTTGTCGTTTTGAATTTTCTTTATAAATTTTAAACTTAATTTCAAAAACGCATTTTCAAAATAGAAAGGAGATACGTTTTCACTATTTTGAAAAATCAAAAATAGAAAACAACTTCAAAACGATAAAGAGAACGAGCCCGTAGCTTTTTGTTTCGACCCAGGCAGGCATGTTGCAGCTCAAAATGGTCTGAAAGTACCAACTAGTTCATGTTCAAATGCTGATTCAGCAGCTATGCAGTTTGCACTGACAGTTCAGAAATACAAATATTTTTTAAACAAAATCCCACTTCTTTCCATAGCAAAGATGATTAATCATATATCGATGACAACTTTGGACATACCCGAGCTTACAAAACAAGCATTATAAAGGATCAATAGATCCCTATCAAGAGATTCAAAAGTGAAACAAACACTACAACCTCGGTTGATTAATGTCATGAATGCGGGATCCCTTCTTCCTATTTTTCTTCATTGTTATGGTCGGTTGCTCTACATTTTCCCTTTTGAGTTTCTTACTCAATTTATCATCCAACCTGGACGCTTCAATTTCTGCAACCCCAGTTTGCAAGTCACATCTATGTTGTTGCACCATATGTTCCCCCTGTGCAGAATCAGGTAGTTGTTCGTTGGCAGCAGCCTCAACGAGCAGTTCTTTACTGCCTGCAGACTGCAGTTGCTTCGTTGCTGGCTGACGCGTCTAGCTTACTGGAGTTTTCTTTGCTGCCCGTAGCAGCTAGTTTGCTGGATTCTTCTTTGCTGCCTGCAGCAGCGTTCCTCCAAACGTTCTGCTCGGTCATTACTGCCTGCACAAATGTTTCAGCGCTGTTTTGACTGTGAGGAGCTGCCTGTTTTTTCCCAGCCGCATTCTGTTTGGCACTGGATTGAACCTGTCTCGCAGCCTGATTTTCCACCTTGCATGAAGCACTTTTGTGTCCAAAGATCTTGCAATTTGAGCAAAATTTAGGCTCATGCTCATAATACACGGATTGTTCCCTCAATTTGCCAGTTGGCAATTTAATCGAAATGGAATAAACCAAGTCTTTTGATGCATCGACTTCAACTAGTACACAAGCGTAAGACACTCTACCCTTGGTAGATATAAGCTTATCCGTCAAGATCGGTTTTCCAATTTTGGAAGCAATCTTCCCCAACACATTCGGGTTCCAACAATCCACGGCATTGCTCTAATCCCCTAATTATCGAACTCGAAACACTTGGGCATAACTTTCAACATCAATGTCCTTCCAAAAACAAAATAAGGCCCCCCTTCAAGAACTTTTTCCCTATCAACCTCATCTTCAAACTTAAAGAGGCAACTACTATTGTGCACAAAATAATGGTAATTTACTTTCCAAGAATTGCACGTATGAAGAAGTGCAGTTTTTCCTGGAAACCTGCCTGCAAAGTAGCCCACTAACCAATGCCCCCCTGATGTTTCAACATCATCAAGATCCTGCTCCTCCAAGATAACTTCATTCAACAAATCATCAAAATGTTTGGGAGTTTAATTCCAGCATCTTGTTTCCTGTTATCTGCAAACAGGTTAACCCATGAAACCTTCGTAAAATCTGTCTGTCTTGCTTCAGCAGTTTCATTTTTCCTGTTCTGAGGTTCAGTAGCAGACTCTTCCTCAGAATCAGTGTCTTCAGTACCAAGAGTTTGAGAAATACTTGGGAGATTTTGAATTTTCAAGGTCTTATTCACCCCAGAATGCCTTAGCAGAAACTTGGGCAGCATAAAAGAAAACAAGTCAACAAAAAAAAAAGTTAACTACGAATAACAATGTTATGATCCTCTGAACATCCCTGGATTTTAAGCAGCAAGCAGAGCTTCTGCACCATACAAAGCTACAAGCAACATCCACGTAGTGACTTCACCATTCATATCCATACTGGATACTCTCATAGGCCATAGCCGTTTGCCAGTTATATTTACATGAGCTCCTCTCTTTGTACATTAATATCAAGGGTTAACAAATAAAGAAAGCTATATTTCTACAGCAATGAAACAAGTAATTTGACAAAAGAATGAGAGGTAGAATAAACTTCAATAACCCACATCATGAACTAGATTGCAAAAATTCATAGTAGTAATGACAGTAATTAAGGTATCAAATAAAATGCAATAAGTAAAATATTGATTTATTTATTGCATCAGAAACTCGGTTTTTTCATCACCCAATATGTCTTGCAGGGGAATCCGAGTAACTCATCATCTGCAGCTTAACATGATTTAAATATATAGAGTAGTTCAAGACAGTAATGTAAAGAGAGTTAAAAACCTTCCAAACCTTATAAAGCATCCAACAGATTCAAAAAATAGTCATAAACATAAAACAAGAAGAAATAATTGCTAGTAAGTACAGTAAATTTAGTAAGAATGGTCCATTTAGCATGATTTTACTTTTACTTTTGATTCATGTAAGAAAACTTTTGGAGGAAGATACCTTAATTTTTATTTGAAAACTAAATTTTAGCCAAACAGGTCCAAAAGCTGCTTTTGGGACTCAAAAGCTCATTTGACTTATCAAAAACCATGCCAAATGAACCCTTAGAGCAACAAGATACCTTTGCCTGTATGTTACAGAGGTTAGATAACTGTAAAGATAATAATCAAATAAAATCCAATATATATAACATATAATGAAGGAAAAAAATATTGATTCAGCTGAGCATCAGAACTCGGTCTTTTCATCACCCAAGATGTCTTGAAGGGGAATCCGAGTAACTCATCATAGCACAATTACATATCTAGAAAAATGCATGTACCACTAAAAGAATATCCAAGAATCATAATATAAAGCACGTATAAATTTAAGCCCAACAAACCCTTTATTTTACTAAGTAATATATTATATTTGTCAATGTAATATGAATAATTTAAGATAAAGGATGATTTTGGATCTCCAAATTTAGAGAGCCAAACCCACTCCATTTTAAAAAGTTAAAATGAAGAACCCAGTGGAAGCCTAATCTCATTCTTTGGGTCTTTAAAATAGACATTTCACTTTTTCACTCTATTTTAAAGAGGTGTTCTATATAAGAACCCTTGATAAGGAATGGTAAAAGTACTCAAATCTATTCTAATATCAATTTTATACCTCAGCGGAGATTCTCTTCTCATTATAAACCGTATCACCTGGAACCATATTCTTGGTGACAATAGCAACGTCCATTTCCTCAGCTAAAACGAGCCCTCATGCCTACCACAACTTCGGTGTCTCCCTTCATTCCTCGGCTCACACCTCTTCCACCTCATCTTGCTCCGCCTCTAACAGGGCCTCCCTTTATTCCGCTTCCTCCTCCGCCTTTTGCACCTCTCATGACTCCCCTAAAACCCCCGCCTCCACCACGGCCTGCAGAAATCAGATGAACTAAAAATCAATCAAATTGTTAATTTTCGGTTTAACTAGGAGTTCGAATAATTAGCTCATACCTCTGTTCGAGTTCATGCAGCCATTGCAATTGCTCGGCGTATAGCTGTGTCATTGAGAATTTCTATTAGGGCGAAGGTGTGAAGTAGCTTCCATTTATAGAGGACTCTAGGTTTGAGGAAGTGCAAAGCAGGCCGGATATGCACAGGCCCACATGTCACTACCTAAAAAGTTTCGTAGGCATGATCGATTGGGCTCTCCTAGTTCTAGAATTGGATTAAAAAGTAAACTATAGCCTGCCTTTTTGGTCCAAATTAAGGTATCAAGTGGATGATGCTGAATTGGGCCAGCCCACTGAGTCCAGGTAACACTTTATTTTAGGGAAGTGGAAATTACATAGAATTGGATTTTTCATGTTACCATTTCAAAAATAAAATTTAAAATTTATTTATACATAAATCAGATTATAATTTAATATTAATAATAATAATAATATAAAACTAAATTAATATACCTCACCCCACCCCAAACCGAAATTCACTCGATTTTCTCTTTACCTCCATTTTCTACCAGCGGCCACACATGGTGGAGAGCACCATCGTGCGTAATGGTGATGAGCATTGTTACGTGCGACATGAGAGCCAGCATGCATCATCACTACAACCACCACAATGATGTCGTCATAGCGATTATCATTGACTGAATCTGATTTTGCGATTGATTGTTGTGTAGTGATTTTGGATCAGTGACGATGCAATCGTTGTTGTGCAGCGATTACCATCAACTGGATATGGTTTTGCGATTGATGGTTGTGCTGTGATTTTGGATCTAGTTTTTGCGATAGTTGTGCAGATATTTTGGATCTAATTTTGTTGTGATTGTGGAGTGATTTTGATGTAGGTTTTGTTGGTGGTGTTTGTAGTTGATGGTGGTTGTGGTGGTGAGGTACCGGTACTGGTAAGGTGGTGGCGATGCTGGTGAGGTGGTGTGGTGATGGCAGTGTCAATTTTGGACAGCGATGGTTTTGGGCGACATTGTCGTGGCATGATCGTCGCTGCTACAGCGACCATTGCACTATATGGGAAAATCTGGAGTTTTTGGGTACCGAAGTTTTTGGAGTAATTGTAAATGGTGGTGGTATCTGTAGTTGACAATGGTGCTGGTGCCGGTGAGGTGGTGGTCGTGGTTGTGGTCGTGACTAATAATTTTGAATCTGATTTTTGGTGGTAGTAGTTGTGATGTTGATAGCGATGGTAAAGTGGTGGTGGTGCTAGTGAGATGGTAGTGGTGGGCGGTCATCATTGTGCAGCGATCACCATCAACTGGATATGGTTTTGCGATTGATGGTTGTGCTGTGATTTTGGATCTAGTTTTTGCGAAAGTTGTGCAGATATTTTGGATCTAATTTTGTTGTGATTGTGGAGTGATTTTGATGTAGGTTTTGTTGGTGGTGTTTGTAGTTGATGGTGGTTGTGATGTTGGTTGTGGTGGTGAGGTGCCGGTACTGGTAAGGTGGTGGCGATGCAAGTGAGGTGGTGTGGTGATGGCAGTGCCAATTTTGGACAGCGATGGTTTTGGGCGACGTTGTGCGTGGTATGATCGTCGCTGCTACAGCGACCATTGCACTATATGGGAAAATCTGGAGTTTTTAGGTACCGAAGTTTTTGGGGTAGTTGCAAATGGTGGTTGTATCTGTAGTTGGCAATGGTGCTGGTGCCGGTGAGGTGGTGGTCGTGGTTGTGGTTGTGGTTGTGGTCGTGACTAATAATTTTGGATGGTAGCGATGGTAAAGTGGTGGTGATGGTGGTAGTGCTAGTGAGATGGTGGTGGTGGGCGGTCATCATTGTGGCGATGGTGCAATGGTTATGGGTGGGAATGGTGTGATGGTGAGGGTGTTTGTGACCAATAATTTGATTAATTGTGATAAGTAAATTGGTTAAATTGTGATCAATAAATAATAAGTGACAAATTATTTTAGATTGTGATCAATAAATTGGATATTTTGTGATTGATGTGATCAATAAATAATATGTGACCTAAAAAATTGAGTCGTGATTTATAAAATTTGTGATTTGTGAACAATAAATAAATTGTGACTAATTTTTTTTTATTTGTGATCGATGAATAAATTGTGACCTATAAAATTATTTATTTGCTTGATAAGCGTGTATCAATGTTTAGTTACAACTTTTAAATTTTATGATTTTGATTTTTAGTTCTTTTTTGGTGATGTATCAGGAACAGAAGTAAAACTTGAAAAGTCGGTTACTTATTCATCTGGAATAGCTAGAGAAATGCTCTGAATTTCTTAGGTAAGTACGAGCATAAAAACACTTTTCAGTTTTAAACTCTAATTTAACTTCGCTATTGAATAGGGCAAATTTATGTTTTATCATTTTTTATGTATTGTTCTACGTTTCTTGTTATTGTAGCTGATATATTTCATGTTAATTTGGAAGAATTTTTTGTAATTAAAAGTTGAAGTTACAAATTAAGATTTTAATGCTTATATACTATGAATAGTTATTTGAAATTTGAAACTATTAATTGCTCAAAGAAAATGTTAGTTCAATGGCAGTAAGAGTCCAGTTTTACTCTGCGTATTATTGCCCAATAAAACAAAGTCTTGCCATTTGGATTTGCAGTTTGAGGAGGCTGATGATGTGGTTTTCTTGGTCACTCAAATTGGTATGAGTTATATTGACTTGATGAATCCATATAGCATATAAAAATAAAGAAGGCAATAGATACTATGGGAATAAGTTCAGAGGAACAAGTCTAAAGGATAGTTGTTTCATATGCAAAAGTGTTTTCTTGCTAACTCTATTTCATATGTTCCATATCAGGATGCAATATTTAGAGTTATTGCTGCAATCTCATCCATGCCTGAAGATGAAACATTATTGGTTTCATTTTAAACTGCAATAGAACTATTCATGTAATTGTTAGATGTTGCAAGGCTATACTTCACCTGATAAGAGTACTTGCTAAATTTTTATCTTACTACATCCTAAGATTACGAATATACAATTTTTAAAAGTTTTGCATTTTGTAGGTGATATGTGGAGGCTTTAGTTAGAGGACGCTCTCTGCAAATGTGTAATTCTCACTAGTGATAAAATCATCACCAAATGTTTAAACTACGACTTTTGCCAAAATTGTCTACTCAAGGTTGTTTGACTGGTAGGCTTCATTTTTATGCTTGAAGGCGATGTTCATTAGTCGACGGTGGCTTCTTAATTTATCTGTTTTTTAGTTTGTTAAATCCATTAGTTTTTTTCATATGCTTGCTTATGTTGAGAAAGAAGATTTTACAGGTACTCATCATTTTATCGAATGTCGGTGTTTCTTTTGGTGCATGTTGAAGTTGGTTCCAACTATTACATCTAAAACTAGCAAAAAAAAAAAAATTATAATTTCAAATCTTGATGAACTACCAGGGAAGATTTTCTCATCCTATTCATCTATCAATAGACCATCATATTTGATTGGTCAATTTGGATATATTTTAGTGTTCTAGTTGTCTCAACATTACATACATTTGTTGAGCCTTTCAAACATTAGATATTGATAATGGCTTTTTTGTGCACAAAATTTTACTGCCTCTTTTTAAATCACATGATATATTGTGCAGCTAACCCTGAAAGCTTTTGCTGATTAATATAAACACCAGTTTGGGAATATGGTTCATGTAACTGATTATCGTAACATAGTTTGAGTTTTAACTGGCAAAGATGAACAATAGCTTGTACTTCTTTGCAGGATGTGAGCATTTTTTGACCATCACAATTCTTGACAAACCTTTGGTGCATTGAATCATTTGGCTACTCTCTACGCCTCCTTATGAAGAGGTATTCCTTTTATTGTTCCTTTGTTTAGCTTTCACATTAACAGTATCATGTCAATTCTATTTTATTCTAATTGTCTCAATCATGAACAGGAAAAAAAAGAGTCCTATTTCTTATGACGGTTGTACTCTTTCAAGGGGGCATCCATCGATCCTCTGATCAAGTTGGCCATTGACTTCGATCATATGTATGTCCTCCATTAACTTGCCTCGTTTTTAAGTTCCTTTTTGAATCTTTTGCTATCAGAAGCATAGAGTATGTTTCTTTAATTTCTTGTTGGTTGCTTTGCAATTATATTGTGATTTTAGTTTATACATCATATTCTCTCAAGGGAGATCCATGAGGTGTCATCTCTGGTCGGAATTCTGGCATGTCGTTCATGTCTCTTCATAAAGTTAACTCTTGTTTGCTAATTATTTTATATATGCGTTAAAGTTTACTTTATTTTCTCATGCTCTTCAGATGCTTCGTAACTATACTTTATTAATAACATTATATGTAATTTTACCTCATTAAATTAAGTTCGTTCTGCTCATCTAATCTAATGCACATATTTTCCATCAACTCTTACCGCAAAACACACTAACGTTACTTTAAAAAGTAACACAGCCCATGCGTTGCACGGGCATCAAACTAGTATTATCCAGAAGCATGTAGTACTTGAAGCTATTGAATCATTTTTAGGTACTATTTCTCGACTCATTTTTTATATTGGTTTCTTTGAGGGTAAAAATATTATAGAAGAAGATGCTTTTAAACCATTGCTCGTAGACATTTTGCCAAAACGTCCACAACTACAAAAGATCATATAGTTGACTTTCTAATGATATATTATTTTGAATTGCTTTTCATTCCTAGTATTCAATATTTTATTTTGTTTGTCTAGTTCTTTTCTCTTTTTGTTTTTTTATAATGGCGATTGTGACATTTAGCGTTTGTTTGACCCCGTTTATTTTATTGAATTTATTTTTTACAACAGTGCCCACGTCTGCAGTATGATGTATTCATGTCACAAGGAAGAATTGCGTTCAAATTTTATGTTATGTATCTTTCCAATTTTGCCTTTAAATAAATGTCTACTTATCAATCGAAATTGGGGAGAAAGATTGAAGGGCAAATAAGTAAATTTTCATGACAAACCGAGGGCAAACACGATATTCAGTTTTAAATGGGTGGATTTTTAAAATTTGTGTCGAGGGGTTGCTTTTTCTTCTGTCCATTAATACTTTTAATGTTGCAAAAAATAAATTTGGTGAAATAAAGGGTATCAAACAGACACTTAGGTATGTCTAGTTTTAATAAACGAAATGATGAATGAGATTTTCAAGACATTCAACATTGTACGAGTTCGACGGAACTTGGCTACTCAATTGTATATGTACTTTAAAAAACAAGACGAGAATTACGTCACCAATAATGATTGGGTGTCACATAGAGAAAAACATATTTGATGTCTATTCAGGCGAAGCGAAAGATTGGTGAATATGTTAATTAATGTGAAGAATATGTTTGTTTTTTATAAAGATTGATAGATAATAATATTGGCTAATATGTTGATTAATGTAATGTTTTTTTATAAATATTGATAGATAATAATATTGGTATCTGATTAACGTGTTTAGATGGTGAAATTGGTTTTGTAAGGTCTTGTAAGGGTTAGTTGAATAGCGATGCACTGGTTTTAGTTAATAGTCATTGTTATGCCTATGAATTAAGTGGCACGCACAAGATGAAACAGTTCTATATATGCCGATATGATATCGACTATTCAATTGATTGGACTATTAGTTAAACAATTTCATATTGGTTATGGACTCAATCTATTAACCACTCGGCATATTTTCATTTCTCTATCTATGCTTGACTTCACTTCACAAAAGGTAATTTTTTTCTAGCCCAAGTCATATCCTCTCTCCCTCTCCTGCACTCTTTATATTTCGTCTAACCGTTGATTTGACTGTCAGAATGCAAACGGTCGTCGCACATTTTTTTCGATCGAAAGTTTTTGTTTTCTAATGGGGTGTTTCAATGTCCCCGTGATGTCCATGTGAAGAGAGGTGATCGGAATTCTGTTGGCACATTTTTTTAGGTCTAACAGATTGGTACCGTACACAGGAATATCAGTACATTAACGTATAAAATCCAAGGAAAAAAATAATTTTTGGGCAGTTCTCTACTAAAAATGGCAAAGACAGCAACCAAAGATGAAGGAGAAATGGCCACTGGAAAAAGGTTGAAGAAATTCGGGTTGAAAAATTCATCATGAAAAATGGTTATTTCAGGCCACAAAACATAGCTACTGGAATGGAAAAAATAACTTTGCAAATCGAAAACAATTTTTGGGTGTTGTTTCTAGTGTCCAGATTGAAGAAAAAGGCCATGAAAATGGTTATAAGGAAAAATCATGATCCACCACATAGTGTTCTGCCTTCACATGGTTTGAAAAAACAAAATAAAAACTTCTCTTGTTGGAATGATCTATTTTTGCTTCCCTGTAGAAAAGAAAGTTCCAAAGGTTTTACCCTCAAACCAATCATAAATTAAAATTGCAGCCTCCCTTCAAAAGACCCATTTCCAAAAGAAAGAAATTCCAAGCCTTAAATGGTTGCAAGAAATAGAAAAGAGGCAAAAGAAGAAAAAAGTCTCTCAACACAACAAGTATAGGATTTGCTCAGTGAATGATTAAGTCGTGATTTTCTTTTCAAGAAAGGACGTCAACAAGGAAATCCAGAGGCAGTTGCGGACCCAGCACCCGGCCGGGGGGGCGGCCGCGCGTGCTAGGCTCCGGCGAATGAACTTCGGGAAGAAAACCGCCGGCGCACCTGAAGCTTCCTTCAATGGCAGTCGCTGCATTTTCCGCCATCTTCCCCGAGCGGCTGTGGGCTGTGGATTGTTTTGTTTGTTTAGTTATTGTTTAATTGGGTTGGGCCGTGTCATTCGGCCCAATACATTCTATATGAAGGCCCAGCCCAGTTATTTCAAATTTTTTTTTTTTAATAGAGTTGTTGTTGGGCTTGGGTT
>CAIGRP010081127.1:0-16605 GCA_903798385.1 Fraxinus cuspidata | reverse complement strand
CAAGAATAAAAAGAGAAAATAAGAGAGAAAATAGAAAGAGTCAAACTCAATAGTATATTTTATTGTAACAGTGACCCCATATAGAGCTACAATGAGAGTTACAATTTGAATATAATACAATTTTCTAGAGTAAGTAATATTTAAGTATCTATACGACTAAATATTCATCGATAATTATCTTATTGTTTTATAACATTTCTCATTTGATAATTATTTGCATAATAAATGCTTGTTAAAAATCTAGTTTGGCTAAATTTATTAGGAAAAAATACCGAACGAAAGAAAAAATTGTACAATTAAATATAAAAAAATTGGATTAAACAATTTTGTCTCATTAAAACCTTGTTAAGAAAATTCAATAGGACCAAATTTGAGTGAAGAAAAAGAGTATCATCAATCCTTCTAATTTCATTTAATGAAAATTCTTGTATCGAGCCATCTGTGTCTTGTAGCCGATGTCTTCAAATCACAATTTGGTGAAGTAGTTCATATTGTCTTGTCATAGCCTTCAAGCGATATAAGCTTTTTTTTTTTTTTAGCCAACATATTGGTATATTGAAAAACTAATTTTGTTGTTGCTCTCTTTGGTAGTTGTACATAATTTATAACACGTAAGAGTTATTTAGAGGATATGTCTTATAAGTTATGGACATTTATTACATAAAAAATATGTATCGTTAAAACCATACTAGGAAAATCCTATGAGAAAAAAATCTAATGAAGAAAAAAAAGAGTATATTATTCGTTTGAGTATGGTAAAAAAGTTCTCTCATTAAAAATATTGCTAGGAATAGAGAACAAGCATTATATATGAATTTAATGAATGAAAATTTTTTTGGTTCTTCATTGAATATCCATTCAAATTTTCAGTAATTTTTCCCATCAATATTGAGAAATCTCTACATGAGCAATAGTGAATTTGAATTGGCCAAAAGATCGTGAATTTTTTAGAACAATTTTTTTTTTTCATATTTGTATTTTTAAAGAATGTAAGACTACTCAAGTTATCTAAATCTGTCAAATTCAAGTACTACTTTGTAGACTTTTGACTCTCTCTACTTTTGTCTCTCATTCTCTTCTTATTCTCACCTTTTTATATGGTTTTATAACACAATGAAATATATATACCTTTTTAGTAGGGTATCGATAGCCAAGTAAGTGAACTCTCTTTTAGTTTTTATCCCTTTGATTCTTCTAGCTAGTTTTTCTCATGTGCTGTGGGCAAAATATTTATTTGTTGATACAAAATCTTGTATGTTTTAGAATACTTTTAAGTTGTTGTGAAATATAAATCTGTAGAAACCCTTAATTTAAAAATCTATGAACCTTGCTATGAATTTGTTAAACGTTACAACAAAAATCTTTGATAAGTTCGAAATTAAATTCAATGAAGAACAAGAAGACAACAAATCTCAATTTTTTTATTTTCTCAATAAAAATATCTTCCTCTTTTACAATGAAAATGATGAATTCTATTTATATGGAATCCATAAAAACCTAATTAAAACATAATTATATCAAAAAGATACCATAATAAGAGTTTTACCAAAAATAGACTTCTAGAAAAAATTTGAAAAAAAGCGTCCATAAAATCAACTATGGGACCACATAGTTATAACCCATGACCACATAGAACAACCAAAATTCAATTTCTTTGTTTCGGGAATAGTACATGTGACATCATCCCGTTTTATACTATGCGACAACTTAGTTATTAGACAGGTCTTCATTTTCATTTGCTTGAATTAAGTTCAACAATTGGGGTTCATCTTTCATGCCCAATATGAAATTTGATGTTTTGCTCGTTGTAACTAAAGTCTCGGCCCATGTAACTTGAAAAAGTAATCTCATGGCTTCCTTAATCATCTTTGTTTTGTTCTCATCATTGGTTCCTCTTCAAGTTGAGCCAGATCTTTGTAAGTTTGTTATCCTCCATAAATCCTATCATAGTCAATAACTCGTCGACCATGCTCTTTCTTCAAATTCTGAAATTTCTACATTTGTATCAAAGTTTTGCTCAAAATTTCTGAATGAACGATGCAATGCTGGATTGTGGTTGAGAAAAGGATTTTCAATATCAGAATCTTCGTCATCATCCTCAACTATGTTCTACTATAGGTTATTTCACCTTTAATTGTTGGTGATAATCTTATTACCTAGAGGATTGAAAAGTAGAACGTCATATGTAAATCAAGTCCTAAAACTGAGCATAGGGCAATGACTCAAGGAATATGTGAGTTACTATGGATGAAGATTGTAATAAGAGACTTAGGGTTTAAACCTACAACTGCTATGTTGTTATATTTTGACAATAAAGCTACGATAGCTATAACTCATAACCCTTACAACATGATTTCACCAAGCACTTGAAAATAGACGACACTTCATTAAAGAAAAGTTGGAAGCTCAGAATATCGAATCTCCATTTGTAAAATCTGAAGATTAGTTAGCTGATATTTTGACCAAGACTATTGAAATATAATTCCTAACAAGTGTAGATATTCAAAACACAAAGTTAATTATCAATAACCAAAACTAGAAATCAAATTAAATGGAAATGCAAGAATAACACTTCCCTATTCAAATCCATATTCAAAGTCAAAGATGGATTAACAGGGTTGAGATCAACCAAATGGATTAACAAGGTAAGACCACTAGTTAATTGGACCCAAATATCCCACTAGAATCACCACGATCAGCCCACAGAATGCACAAAGAAAACTGGCAATACGATAGCCACAAAGAGGCCGAAAACAGTGGGTAAACGGAGCAAAAACGGGGCTGCCAACAGTAAGGAAGCCAGCAATACATCGGCTATGGTTGCCGGAAAGCTCAAGCAAAAGACACAAAGTGAAACCACAGAGGATCGTGCACGGAGGGCAAAAAGGAAGCAACAACCGTGTATTTATTTGTGTATTCAATATTGACAAAAGTCCACTTTTATAGTGGCATGAACAGGTCAAACAAGTGACCCAAGTAAATATTAAATGGGTCTAGCCCTAATCACCCCCAGTTACCACTTTTGAGATTCTTAGTCCATCTTGGTTCCATGGATCGCCAATTGTTACCTTAGGTCAATCGATAAACAATATTCAATAATGGTCTTGAGGCCTATTGAATTAATTCGACCCAATATTTTATCATCGCCCGGGGTGTATTTGGTATAAATACCTAACAAACATCTACCTTGATACCAAATATACTTACAAAAAGGAAAGAAAAGTTTAGTAGTCATACAATGTGATTTCAAACAAAATTGAAACGTCATATACCTTTACCAATGTTTAGAAGTACAAGACCAACTTAAAAACTTTAACATGGGGAGCACCTTATTGACTATATCTGTAGTGTTATAGTCTGAATGCACTTTTTCAAGTTTTATCAACTCTCGAGATACTACATCTCTAATAATATGTTGCCTAACATTTGTATGTTTAGTGCGTTCATGAAACACATGATTTTTTATATACAAATAGCATATTGACTATCACAATATGCAATCACATGATCACTTAAAACACCAATTTCATTAAGCGGGCCTCTAAACCACAAAATTTCTTTAATAGCTTCTGTAGCAGAAATATACTCAGATTTTGTGGTAGATAAAGCAACAATATGTTGAAGTTAAGACTTCCAATTCATTCAGGAGCCATATAAAGTAAACACATAAGAGAAAGTAGATTTCCTATTATCTCTATCACCACTATGGCCAACATTGTGAAACCTTTAAGTTTTATCCTCGCATTGCTGATTTATAAATTAACCCCATATCAAAAGTATTCTTTAAATACCTAAGCAACCACTTAATGCTTCCCAATGTTTGGGACCAGGATTAAACATGTACCTACTTAACATACTCATAGTGAAACCCAAATCAAGTCTAATGCAAATGCCAATGAGAATAAGGAATATTACTCATATAGTCGTTTTCTTCATCATTAGCAAGTGATTGTTCTTTTGACAAAATAAAATAGTTTTTAAAAGACACAGAAGTAGGTTTGCAATCAAGCATACCAAATTTCTTCAAAAATTTAAGCACGTAAGGAGTTTGATGCACATATAAGCAAGAATTAGACCTATCCCAGTTAATTTCTATACCAGTGATCCTCCTAACATGTTCTAGGTCTTTCATGTCAAATTTTTTCCCTAACTCCATCTTAATCTTATTTACCACATTCCAATTAATAAGATGTCATCCACATAAAGTAACAAATACACACATTCTTTATTAGTAACGCGGTACAAGTAATACAAACAATGATTAAACTCATTTCTCTTGAAACTAATAGATAACACATAAAATCAAATTTTTATACCATTGACACGGAGACTATTTTAGCACATTAAGAAATTTCTTTAAAAATACGCATGATCAGGTTTAGACTTACTTCCAAAATTTTTGGGCTGATTCATAAAAATATTTTCATCAAAATCACCATGCAAAAATGCAGTTTTAACATTAAGTTATTCAAGTTTCCAATCATAGTAAGTAACAAAAGCAAGCATGACCCTAATATTGGCGTACTTAACAATGGTGAAAAGATCTCATTATAATATATCCCAACTTTTTCTGTGTAATCTTTGGCTACTAACCAAGCCTTATATCTCACAGGCTCACTCTGAGTAGTTTTTTTTTTTTTTTACCTTATAGACCCACTTACATTCCACAATGGATTTATCCTTAGGTCTAAGAACTAAATCCCAAGTTTTATTCTTCATAAGATTACTCATCTCTTCTCTCATGGCTTTAACTTCTCATAGATTCCTCATAAGTGTTTGGCTCCTTATCAACTAGTTCTTGATAAATAGTGTAGGCTATGATATAATTAGAAAATATTTGTGGTTCCCTACTTGGTCTCATCTCTCTATCTCTAGCTAGCTGGTAGTCAACTAGAGGGTCTTGGTCAATAGGATTGTTCTCAATAATTTCCTCATCACCTTCTATTTCTATGTCTTGTTGATTTTATGTATTACTCTCCACCTCGCTCGAAGTATTGGAGATGTGGACATTCATTCGGTCTACCTCTACTAAGGGCTCTTCTCTAACAGTTTCTTGTTCTTCTTTACTCTCTATGAAAGGCGTCTCATTAAATGTAACATTGCGACTTATGATTATTTTCACACCTTTCTGGCTCCTATCCCATAAACTATATCCCTTAACTTCCTCGAGGTAGCCTAAGAAGACACACTTCCTAACTCTATGTTCTAATTTTCCTTCACTTTGATGAGAGAAAGCAGCACGACCAAAAGTCCTAAGCAGAGAATAGTCAACACATTTACCGTACCATATCTTATACGGAGTATCACCATTTAAAGAATTAGATGGAGTCAAATAACATACAGCCATAACAGTTTCACTCCAAAAAGACTTAGGTACACCAGAACTTAACATCATAGATCTAACTTTATCAAGCAATGTATGATTCATCCTTTCAGCAACCTCATTTTATTTGGCAACGTAAGGCACAGTCTTATGTTTAGTGATACTAGATTCATTACACAAATTATCGAATTCAGCATCGCAAAATTTGAGATCATTATTAGTACACAAAAATTTTATCTCTTTACCTATCTGTTTTTCACCTTAACTTTCCAATTTTTAAATTCACGATTTCAGATTATCTTTCAGCATCTAAACCTACACATGTCTGGAGAAATCATCAATAATTGACAAAAAATATTTGTTACCACCAAAAGTGGGATTACTCTCCCGACCCCACAAAATCAGTATGAATGTATTCTAAAATTCTAGATTTCTCATGTGTTAGATGCAAATGACATCCCACAATGTTTATCAAGCACACAATGATTGCAAAAACCTAATCCTTACCAAACACACCCTTATTGTTAAGGTACTTAAGTCCCTTATTACTAACACAAGCTAACCTATTGTGTCACTTCTGTGTGTAATCAGTATCAATAATAGTGAAATTTATATCATACATCACCTTAGCACATGTATATGCTTGTAGCCTTAAAGCTCTAAGTGCTCCCTTAAACATTTTTAACACCCCATCACCAAGTGCACCAATGAAACAAGTGCGCTCCAACTTTCCTATAGAAATTAGATTCATACCCATGTATGGAATGTACCTAACTTCTCTCAGTGTGTGTGTACAAAATCACTATCAAATTTGACAGTCACACTACGAACACCGGTGATCATATATTTTACTCCACACGTGCAATTACATGTCGATGATTAGACTCTTATAAATGATCAACCACAATTTATTAGATGTAACATAAAAAGAAGCACTGGAGTCAAGACTCCACTCACGCATATGGGAGTTCATAGACATGCTAATTTCAGTTGGTTCAGTATCTAAGAGCTTGTAAACCTCTCCAAGTTCATCTTTCGAAACTACAACGTTTGCCTTAGTGGGTTCTCCAACCCTCTGATTTCTCAACTTGTTTCTCTCTTTATGACGCTCATTAATGAAATGGCCTAGTTTTCTACAATCGAAACATTTTCTTCACTTTGCCTTCCCTAATTACTTAGACTTACCTCTCCACTTTTTCTTGCCACCACTGTTTTGCCCATCGCCATCCCTAAATTAAGGTCTATCTCTTATTTGGTGATTCACTCCTACTTTTCTCTCGTTTCTTTCAACTTTCATCTCACTTTCCTTACTCTTTGAGGAATCGATGACTATATTGGATGTAAATGTTTCCCTCCCACATTTGATTATATTCTTGACTTCCTTATAGTTATCAAGAATAGTATTTAAAAGAATAATTGCTTTGTATTCGTCAGAAACCTATTCACCACAATTTGTAATATCTTGAACTAATTTATTGAAAAAGTCAAGAATGTCATCTAAATCTTTTTAGGGATCAATTTTGAAACTGAAAAAACTTTCAAGTAAAAAACGTTTGTTGGGCATGGATTGAGTCAAATAAAACTCTTCAAGCTTTTTGCAAAGTTTTTCAATAGAATCATGTTTGCCAACTTTTTGTAAAATAGAATCAGATAAGTGCAAGATAATAAAGGTATAAGCGAGTTCGTCGAACTTCTTTTTCTAATCCTCAATCGCAATGCAAAAAAGGTATTATCAATGACTTTTGAAACATTTTGTTGTACTAAAATCCATTTCATCTTTTGTTGCCATATAAAAAAATCACATTTACCATTAAAGACACGCAAGTCAAAATGGTGTGCAAACATCTTAATAGATAAGATACGTAGCACATAAAATAACCTTAATAGAGATTATCACAGAAAGTAAGTCTTAGAGGTTGTAGATATACGCATGATTAAAATTTCTTGAAATTAGTGAGACTTACGATCTCTGTCTCAAGGGAATTGTCGAGCATGTAAGGTCAAAGATAGCAATTCTAAGAACAAATAGCTCAGCAGCAACATATAATTACACAACAGTCAATAAAACCACAAAGAACGATAATATCAAAAATTAGGCAAGTTGTCTTAAAATTCTAGTATCAGGCATGGTTGCGATCCTATTGGTCACCTTACATGACGACCTCCTATTGCAAATAAATTAAAGGTTTCTAGCCAATTTACTAGAACGGACCTATTTGTTGTTCGTATAGATGAGAGATACGAATTTTTAATTAAGGATTCAAGTCCTTGTAAAAGTAGCAGCGAAAGGACACAAGACAACACACGTTCCAAATCACAGCAACTTCACACATAGACACCCGAAGAACATATCTCCAATCGAGTCACAAAGATCTATTGCTCTGATACTACTTTGTTGACATAAGATTCCTAACAAGTAGAAATAAATAAAACACAGAGTTATTTATCAATAACTAAAACTAGAAATTGAATTAACCAAATGAAAATGAAAGAATAATACTTTCCAATTCAAATCCACGTTCGGAATCAAAGAAGGATGAACGGGACTTAGATCTACCAACCCAAGGCAACAAGGTAACATCACAACTCAATTGGACACAAGAATCTCACTAGAAACACCAAGAACAACCGACAAAACGCATGAAGAAAATGGGCAAAGATGGCAGCCACAAAGAGGATGAAAAAGTGGGCAAACTAGGGCAAAAATGGGCCTATCAAAGGTTAGGCAGCCAACAACACATGTCGACAATGGTTGCCGAAAAGCTCAACCAAAAGGCACAAAGAGGAACCAAAAAAGATTGTGCACAAAGAGCAAAAGGAAAGCAACAACCTTATATGTATCTTGTGTATTCAATGTGGACAAAAGTCCACTTTTATAGTGGCATGAATAGGTTAAACAAGTGGCCCAAATAAATATTAGATAGGTCGAACCTTAGTCGCCTCTAATTACCACTTTTGAGATTCTTGGTCCACCTTGGTTCCATGGGCCATCAATTGTTACCTTGGGTCAATCCTAAAACAATCGTCAATAATGGGCTTGAGGTTTATTGAATTAATTTGACCTAGTTTTTCATCACCGCCCAAGTTTATTTGGTATCCAATTACCTAACAAAGACAATTTCAAGTGGTAAGTTATCCAAATCCCTTGATAATTTGGGAATGCAAGATACCATTGCACCAACTTAAGAGAGTGTTAGCATGATTGTGCTTTAGGAAATTTAGTGTATCATAGATTGTATTAATCTATAATATGTTAAATATCACATCAAGTGGAAATCATTTTCCGGACGATTCTAACCCTACTATAATTCAATTATTTCCATATTACCTTACTTTTTGTTTTTCAATATGTATTTAAATTATTTAATTATTTAGTTACCAGCAATGTATATGTACATTCGACATATTCATTTAATCTGTATGATTCATTAATGTATGAATTTTCTGTTATTAATTTCAATTAATTAATATTTACATTTATTTAATTAATATTCGTCTTCATTTATACACTTTAGTATTACTAATTTTAATTATAAGTTAAATAGAATTTCACGTTCAAAAATGTATTTCATTATTCACGTCAATATATGCTAATTAACATAAATTTTACTTAATTTGAATTAAATAACACTACAAGTGATAATCATTTTTAGACAATTTTAACTCTACTATAATTTAATTATTTTAATAATACATTAATTTTCATTTTTTAATATTATTTAATTATTTAACCGTTTAGTTACTATCAATGTACATATATATTTGATAGATTCATTTCACTCGTGTGCTTTCATTAATGTTTGAATTCAATTCTCAATTAATTAACATTCACATTCATTTGATTAATATTCATCTTCATTTATGCATTTCAGTGTTATTAATTCAAATTATAAGGTAAATAGAATTCCACGTTAAAAAATGTATTCCATTATTAATGTGCATGTATGTTAATACATCCAGCTTTGCGTAATTGAAAATTAAATAAATAATTTAAAATTCATTGTCACTTATATATTCACTGGCATTAGTTCTAAATTACTTAACACTCACGCATATTCAACTATTACTTTTACAACACTAATAAAACATTTTATCCTAATGTGTGTTATGCTTTGTCACCAAGGCTCAAGTCAAAGTGCCACGTAACAAACCACGTGGGCAAGTAAGCCAGTAAAGATCCAATGGTCAAAGACGAAGTGCCAATGGTCACTATTACTTTTACAGCACTTATATAACATTTTGTCATAATGTGTGTTATGCTTTGCCACCAGGCTCAAGTTAAAGTGCTACGTAACAAACCACGTGGGCAAGTAAGCCAGCAAAGACCCAATGGTCAAAAATGAAGAAATCATATGAATGGCCAAAACTCTTAAGCCGAAGCACTGCCCAAACTGCTGAAGTGTGCTAATTTGAAAAGCGGCATAAAGAAATGGAAGAAGCCGAAGCTCTTCACGCGGATAACCTTCCTCCAAAGCCCTTTATTCACCTTAAGCTCATGAAGTTGAAGCTGTCTCTTACAAGATCCATAGGAAATCTTTAGAAATAACCGGTGTAATGTTTGTATTAAAGAATATCAGGCGTGTTAGCATATTGTATAGGGTGGTTGATCCATTATCAGTGTATTTATTGTACGATAGACAGTGATGTGAAGCCTTGGTCAATAAGATGAGACCATGTGGTTCTGATCCAATGAATACCACATCAACCGAAGCACTATAAATAGTCCATCCTTGTAATTGGAAATGGGTTGGATTCTTGGACTTTAGACTCTTGAACCCTTGATCATTGTTAGTACAAATGATCTTGCAAATTCTATACATATCATATTGCTTTTTTCCATGTACATTAGTTTGATCTTTTTATTGGTTTACTTTGGTATTGGATTGGTGATTGTTGTTAGCACAATCATCTTTATTCTACCCGCTAGTACTTCAACACTTTTGACTCACGCTGTGAAGACTCAAGATAAAGGAGTAATGTAACCCCCATGGACAGAGGGAATACCATCATTTTCAATCCCTAGGACTGGGGTTGAAAGATGGTTTAAAAATGTGGAGAGGCATGTCCTCTCCGAGGGAAGTTTCCTTCCAGATGAAGTAGGTCCCCACTAATTGGACCCAAGCATTTGGGACAAACTTGGTGAGGGCCAACCCGTACAACCTAAATATTACTCTAAAGAAAGGATGCAACAGGTAGGCAAAGCCCAGCGTTTAGGAGCGGCTTGCTGATGGAAAAGCAACCCTACCTCATAAAGTAGGCTCGCTCATCAAGAGTGGGGGAAATGAGTTCTATGTCATATAGAATATGGTATTTTTTTTCCTAAGGTTGGCTAGGTAGGTCAAATTTACAGATGATGGGATTTTGGCTACCCTCCAAGCTATTCCATTGCTTTTCGTACCCTCCCCAGAAGGTAGCACACTTTATCCAGCCTGAATGGCTCGGACCAGGTCTACCGTACTAGTGATTTCAACCCCCATTTCAATCTCTACTCACTAATATCTACGTCTCCCAGTAGTAGAATTAGGAAGTGCTATTAATTTAGATTCTAAAGTTAAAAAAGAAAAAGACACGAATTTAAATGAAGAATGTTGAAGGAAAAACGACCAAAGATTATGGAAGAGAGAAGAGAGAAGAAAAAACTTGGAATTTTGAGAAATTTAAATGATGAATGCGTGAAAGACAAAGTGATTTTTTTATTATGGATACTCGCCTTTTATAGGCAGAGGCTGGGATAGGCAGAAGCTTTCATCCCCAGCCGTGGATGTCAGTCCGATTCATCTGACCGTTCATTTGAAGTTTTAATTTCAACTAATCAATACGTCAGCTATTCGTCTTCTATGGTCCAGATTAGAGCGTCAGCCTCGTACATTCTCTTGCAGCTGAACTTCACAAGATGTGTGCACAACAGCCATCATTGCGCATTAAATGCGGCGATGATTGCGTGCATGGGAAGTTGAACTGCTTCAACTGTTTTGCTTGAAAACGTACAAAGATAGCAAATCATTTGAGCATAATAATTCAAGATGCCTCATGTCCCCCAAATGTTTTAAAATCAGGCTCCTCGTAATTAGCAAGCTGAAGACCTAGCAAGGGTTTGAGCCACTTCTTATCAACCAGTTCGGATAAGGCTTCGGATGTGCAAAGGCACTTCGGACGATACAGCCTCAAACTTAAATTGCCTCGCTAACACTCCTCAGAATTATTCTGGAAAGAGAAATATCTCAAAATATACAACTTCGGACAACACTAGCAAATAGTTCGCACAAGTCAGGTACATTTAAATTCCAACTATAACATAAATGTTTATATTTAGACTTGGGGGACTATTATGATTTCGTGAAAACCACCCCCAACAAAAATTTTCATGTGTTATATATATAAGTCCATTTATTAAATAAATAACTATGCCTACACTTGGAGAACTATTGTTACGCCTCGCCACCAAGTCTCAAGTCAAAGTGTCACGTCACAAACTACATGGGCAAAAACGTCAGCAAAGACCCAATGATCAAAGATGAAAAAAATCATATGAATGGCTAAAACTCTTTAAGCCGAAGCACTACCTAAACGGCTGAAGTGCTCTAATTTGAAACACTTCATAAAGAAATGGAAGAAGCCAAAGCTCTTCACAGAGACGACTTTCCTCCGAAGCACTACCTAAACGGCTGAAGTGAACTAATTTGAAGCACTTCATAAAGAAATGGAAGAAGCCAAAGCTCTTCACACAGACGACCTTCCTTCGAGGCCCTTAATTCATCTGAAGCTCATGAAGCTGAAGATGTCCCTTACAAGATTCATAGGTAATCTTTAGAAATGATTGATGTAACATTTGTGTTAAAGAATGTCAGGTGTGTCAACCTATTGTATAAGGCAGCTGACCCATTGTCAGTGTATTTATTGTATGATAGACATGGATGTGAAGCCTCGGTTAAGGAGATGAGTCCGCGTAGTTCTGATCCAACGGACACTACGTCGGCCGAAACACTATAAATATGCTCTTCTTGTAATTGGAAAAGGGTTAGATTCTTGGACTTTAGACTCTTGAACCCTTGATCTTGTTAATACAAATGATCTTGCAATTCTATACATATCATCTTTTTTTCCATATACATTAATTTGATCTTTTTATTGGTTTACTTTGTTATTCGATTGGTGATTGTTGTTAGCGCAATCTTCTTTGTTCCAGCCGGTGGTGCTTGAACACTTTTGTGTCATGCCGTGAAGCATCTCCTGCATTCACGTTCATCCCACTTCTTACTTGTTCTCCAGTCAAAATGCGCCAGATTTTGCTTGAGTTGAAGTGAGTGGGCCAAGCATCTGTTATCCACGTAAGCTTCACGTTTTTCTAGGTCAACAATGGGCAATGCACGTTCAACATTGACTAGTTATATAAATATAGTTTTTTTTTTTTACTGAAATTGTAACTAGAGTTTTTCTGTAATTAGTAATTAGATTAATTAGTTGATTTTTTTGCTAAATTAATTTATTTCTATATCTCTATATTTATTTTCCCTCATAAAAGATATGAATGTATGAAAAACTTAGGGTTTGTTCTCTTTGTATTTCAGTTTTGTGTTTTGAATTTTGAATTTATTTTGAGTTTTGTGTTTTGAGTGTCCACTTTGAGATTATTGAAAATATGTTTTTTTGTCATTTTGAAAAATTGTTTTGAAAACACTCAAAACGCGTTTTGAAAATTTTGACTTAATTATAACTAAAAACACCCAATACGACAAATTTGTCATTTTGAATTTTCTTTATAAAATTTTAACTTGTTTTCGAAAACGCATTTTTGAAAATGAAAAAGAGAACGCATTTTTACTGTTTTGGAAAATCAAAAATAGAAAATGGCTTGAAAATGGCAAAGAGAACATACCATTATCCACTATTATTGCATTTGTCAAAACACCAACACATATTTAGGATTTTCTCCTTTATTAGGACATGCAAGCAAATAAATGTGAAACCAATACTGTATGTAACAAACTAATACTTTCATAATACAATTTAATTCTAGCGAAATGATATTTATATAGATAACACATTTATTATTGCACTTAAGGAATTCAATAGCAAAGATTTAAACTCTGAAAAAAATAAAATACAGCAAAAACGTCGAATGGTGGTTAAACAAACATGAAATCAATATCAGATTTTTATATCTCAACACCTTTTAAAAAGAAAATTTAACTTCAACAATGATTCCAGAGTGCATACATGGATAGAATATTTATGATTCAATCATACAGCAAACATGTGTGGCTTCTCGGTCAACTTAATAAAAGCATCAATTGCAGATAAAGATGAAACAGTAACAGCAAACACATACCAATTGTATCACAAACATATCAAATGCGAACTCTTGATGAAGCTAAAATCTTATTTAATTTAAGACACCAACTGAAGTCATGAGTGTATACTTGCTGACACTTTGGTCCTGTTGGGTTCTTCATTTACGTATCAAAAGTGTGTTGATAATGTAGATGGAAAAATGCTGTTGCTGTGCCAATTTTATAGTCATTTCACTCAATACATTTTCTGAATGTAAACATAACCAAATATGAATTAATATGTTGTTGTGTTGGGAAATTATTTAATTTGTCATGTTTACCGACATTTGTAATTAATTGTGTATAAAGATTATCTTAAAGTTAAGCTCAAAATTAAAGTGATCTAATAAAGAATTAAGTAATGGTGCTTTGGGCATCTAAATAAAATGTGGGTAGGACTATACGTGTAGAGACCGGATCCATTAGAGTTTTTATTTGACGATTAGCCAAATATATATGAAAACTATATATAATTCATATGTGAATTTCTCATTCTTTGTGTCATCACATCAACACAAGAATACAAGAGAAAACATAATGAAAAAGAAAATCCATAAACCCACAATCAATAATCAAAAAGAAGATTTGGAACAATTAAATTGAAGAACAAAATATTCAAGATTCATTATTTAAGTTACAAATCAATTGATCAAGGTAAGTTCCGCATTAATTAAATTTCTTGGCGATTTGACATAAAGACATTGACAAGTTTATAAAGTTTAACTTTCATGAAAAATTTCAACAAGTGGTATAAGAGCCAACTCCATGTACCATTGAGATTCAAGAAATAATTTTAGGGTTGAAATTCATAATTTGGATTACTTAATTTTGGAATGTGAATTTCAAACCCTAGATATTTAAATTTTTGGTATTTTCAATTTTGACAATTTTAGGGCATAATTGTTGAATTTGAGTTTAATTATCATAATTGCATGATTAACATAAACTTGGATCAAGCAATTCTTACAATTATCACTTCTGCTGTGTTGGAATGCGTTGTGATTGAAAAAGAAAACTATAATGGTGATATACGAATCTTTGGGTAGCAGAGTGCAATATATAAATATAAAGAGAGAGGTTTGAATTTCTGGGCTTCAATTTGCATCTAAATAGAAATGAAGGAAATTGGGTTTTTTCTTTAATGGGGATGAGAATAATGGGAAAGGTCATGTCAATGAACATGCCTCGCCATGGATTTAAGCTCACAGTTTGGAACGCACTCTGTCTCGGGTGCGTAGTGGCGAAGGCGCAGCTGCAACCGACGCCGCCGCCGGGTTCCCCCCTTTCCTAAAATTTGTTAGGTTTTACAGCTTTCTGAGTTTTTGGGGGAGGGGGCTAGTGTTGTAAATTTGAAGTGTTTGGGCCCTTGTTTGCAATTTCATATAAGGGTTGAGTTTTTAAAGTTTCAGCACCTTAAGTTTAAAGTTTTGGTGATTAAGCCCCCTAAGGTTACAATTCATCCTATTGGACCTTTAAAGTTCCGGGTTTAATAATTCAGTCCCTATAGTTTGAAAATTAATTGATTTGAGCCATTAAAGTTCTGAATTTTATAATTAAGCCCCTAAAAGTTCATAATTGGTTTAAATTGCACCCTAAAGTTTTGAATAATTAATTTTTAGATCCCTAAAGGTTTTAAATAATTAATTATTGACCCTTAAAGTTCTGAATAATTAATTTTTGAGCCCTAAAATTCTGAATTATTAACACTAGGCCCCTAAAGTTTCTTAATAAAATAAAAGAATTAAGGATTAACAATTAAAATTATAATTAAAATTTTGGTATTTAAGATTTATTTTAGATTATTAATTTTTCTAAATAAATTAATTGAAGCAACATGCTATCAAAGTAACATCTCTTGCCTAGATTAATTTATTTGGAACATTAGGAATATTGTGTGTACGTAATTCATGAGATTATTGACCGACCCAAAGGAAGATTAATATTTGGCTGAATTATTTACATACCTATGGTAATAAATATGTGACAATTATAAGGTTTTGTTTTATGTAAACAATAAATCGGTCCAAAAGTAGGTTTATTATTTGATATAGTTTATTGTCAATATTTACCAAGAGTACCACTTACAAGTTGGTATTTATGTCCAAAGACTAAATATCAATGTTGTGATCGGTCTCTTGCGATGGGTTTACAATTATTTGAATTAATTAATTGTTTAATACGGATTCATATGTGAACATGTTAATTAAGAGTCTGTTTGATTGTAAATGTGGAAAATAGATGGAAAGAAAATAAATTCTAGGGAATTGAATTGTCTAGAAATTGTTTTTATTGGGAATTGTAATTAATTGTGTTTGATTGGTATAAT
This sequence comes from Fraxinus cuspidata, assembly GCA_903798385.1. Classification (NCBI taxonomy): domain Eukaryota; kingdom Viridiplantae; phylum Streptophyta; class Magnoliopsida; order Lamiales; family Oleaceae; genus Fraxinus; species Fraxinus cuspidata. The sequence continues at coordinate 626 of CAIGRP010081127.1, read as the reverse complement.
TTTCCACCTAAAAAATGTTGAAAGTTTGGTGTCCGTTTGACTTTCTTTTTCATGAAAATTGTCCATTAAAATGATAATTTTTTTTACCATTGGGTCTAGCATTTGTTCCAATTGCAAAAATTAAAAAAAAAAACATATAGAATATCATTCGTTTGGATTTGTTTTACATGGAAATTATCGATAAAAATGATAATTTTTTTACCATTGTATCTAGAATATTTTTCGATTGCCTAAAAGAAAAAAAAAAGCTGGAAATCAGTTTCTCACCAAAACTCAAAGAAAACAAATTCCACAATTTGAAAGAAAATGGGCGTGTGGGGGGTGGGGGTAGAAAATATTTTCTAGGGAAATTTTATCCTATCAAACACTACATTTGGGTTGAAAAGGAAAAAGTTTTCCATTTTCCATAGAAAAATGGTGCTATCAAACACACCCTAAGTATAAGTTCTCTATTCAGTTAATTCATCAACTTCTACAATATCTACCAACATCAATTCAATTTCTGTGATAGAATCAAATTTTAAGGGCTGGAAAGAGAACATTCAAATCGTTCTTGACCTCATGGACTTAGACCTTGCGTTAAGGACTGAACATCCCGCTGCATGATAAGTGCGTTTTTCTACACT
>CAIGRP010081123.1:0-16170 GCA_903798385.1 Fraxinus cuspidata | reverse complement strand
CCCATTTGACTCCTATCAAATTCTTATCTTTTAGCTTGTCAACTAACACCCATTTTTCATTCTTCTTAATCATATTTAGCTCCTCCTTCATTGTAACCATCCATTCCTCAGAATTCTCTGCTTCTGCAAAATTTAAAGGCTCTAGCTGAGCTAAATTACATCTGGCATACACATCAGCTAATAGTCTAGTCCTCGGTACTTCATTTTTTGAATTTGAATCACTATCAGATTCATTTTCTTCTTCATTGACATTAGTTTCAAGTGCATGAGGAATAGAATTTGGAACCTGAGGTTGATTGCTTGCAGATGATTCCCAATTCCATGAAACTTCTTCATTTACCTTAATATCCCTGCTGGAGATTATCTTCTTGCTATGAGGATTGAATACCCTATATAGCCTTTGGCATTACTGCAGTAACTAATTAGTACTCCAACCTCAGTTTTTTGGCTTAATTTATCCCTCTTCACATTAGGTATATGGGTATAGCAAAATCTTCCAAAAACCTTCAGATGAGAGGCAGCTAGTTCATTTCATACCAGGCCCCAAATGGTGTCTTTCTGTCTAAAGATTTAGTAGGTAATCTATTAAGTAAATAGACTAAAGTATTTACAGCCTCAGCCCAAAACTCTTTTGGCATCGTTCTCTCTAACATCAAACACCTAGCCATCTCCATAACCGTTCTATTCTGTTGGGGAGAATATAATATAGTCAACTGATGTTGTATCCCCATATCTTCACAGAATTTATCAAATTGGTTGCAACAATATTCTGTTCCATTGTCTGCTCTTATAGCCTTTATTCTGTAGTTGCTCTCATTTTCAATCAAGTTCTTAAGCTTTTGAAATACACCAGGAACTTCAGACTTCTGTCTCAGAAAATATACCCAGCACATCCTTTTTAAATCATCAATAAAAAGCACAAAATACTTACTGCCATTTAGAGTAGGCGTTCTCATTGGACCACATACATCAGAATGGATAAGTTGCAGCTTGCTTTAGCTCTTCTANCACATCCTTGTTAAATCATCAATAAAAAGCACAAAATACTTACTGTCATTTAAAGTAGGGGTTCTCATTGGACCACATACATCAGAATGGATAAGCTGCAGCTTGTTTGAAGCCCTTCTAAACTGATTTTTAGAAAATGGCAACCTAGTTTACTTTACCAATTGATAGATTTCATATGCACATCCATCATCCTTACTGATTTCAATCAAGTTTTCAACCAACACCAAATCATGTAATTCTTTAAGTGGTGTGTGGTTAGCATGTTCAAATCTTTTATGCCATAGTGAAGACTCAATGACAATACTTGCAAGTGCCTGGTCACTAACATTTTTCCATCGTAAAGGGAAGCTTATATTCCTTATGTCAATGGTCATCACTTCATGAATTTTTTGATCAAAAATAGTGCATCTCTTGTCTTTGAATATCTAAGTATAATCTATTTCAATCAATTGACCAACACTTACCAAGTTTTGATCGATATTTGGAAGATATAAAACATCAGAAATATACTTGNAAAGTATAATCTTTTTCAATCAATTGACCAACACTTATCAAATTTTGATCAATATTTAGAACATATAAAACATCAGAAATATACTTGGTACCTGTCAAGGTCTGTACTAAAACTTCACCAACTCCCTTCACCTCTACAAACTCTCCATTCTCCACTTTAATCTTTGATCTATAGCCTTCATCTAGCTTTAAAAAAATGCTAGAATTGGAGGGATGACTTAGATGTCTCGTATTTCTCAAAACAGTCATATGGTGAGTACATCTACTGTCCAATAGCCACATTTCATCTCTGCTGCAGGTCCTTTCATTCATTGATGCGAACAAAATGCTTCTCCTGCTAATGAATTTCTGCTACCTGAGCCTGTTGTGAATCCTTCTTCTCCTTTTGGTTTTTACACACTCTTTGTACATGTCCAAATTGTTTACATACTCTACATTGAACTCCTGGCCTATACCAACACCATTTGGGAAAATGGCCGATTTTCTTACAATGAGAACATGGTGGATAACCTTCAGTCTTGCCTGCTGTTCTGCTGCCTTCACCCTTCTTCTTTTCTGGTTGATGTTTTTTTCACACCAAAGCTTGTTTGAGCTTTATTCTTTCCTTTAGAAAACAGGGCTCCTTCAACATATTCTTCCTGTCTAAACAACCTCATTTGCTCAGTTTCTTGCAAAGCATTTATGAGACAGACTCTGGAATCTTCAATGAAGAGATTTTTGCCTCAAATTTCTCAGGCAAACTTATAAGAACATCTACCACTTGCTTATCAGGTAGTTCATCCCCTAACAACCTTATTTTGTTCACCACTTTCATCAACCTCTCTGAGAAGTCTTTAACAGTTTCAGCATCCTTCATCTTCAGTGTTTCATACTCCATTCTAAGATTGAGAACTTACATTTACCTTGTCTTTGCATTCTCCCTAAAATCCTCCTGCAATCTATCCCAGGCTTCTTTTGTTGTTTCACATGTGATAATCCTGGTAAAAATTGTATCAGAGACGACTGATTGGATGCAAGATAAAGCCTTGAACTTCTTTGCAACATCCTCACTATGTTGCTTCAGTTGAGCAATAGTTGGATTTGCTCTAAGAGGTGGTAGCTCTGTTCTAGATTCTGTATATGCCTTCATCTTCGCTGCCCAAAAATCATAGTTCTCACATGTATATACTGAGGGTAAGGGTGCTGAGAAACTACATGAAGTCATCTTCTTGCTAATTTGATGAAAAGTTTTCTCTCATGGCTGCTCGTAAAGTTCTTACCGGTATGAGAAGCTTCTTACCAGTTTTGATTGTTCTTACTAGATTGTGCGCTTCTTAAGCCCTTTACAGTTCCTTCTAAGATAAAAAATGCTTTGATACCACTGTAGGATATTGAACAAACAGAAGAAGAGAAACGGATAATTTTTTTATATATTCAATGGTTTTTTACCGGCTGAATATATAGCTATGATTTGATACAATTCAAAAATACTTTCTACCAACAACCATACTATCTACTACCACTAAACAATACTTGGCACTACTTTAACTTGAAGTAGGTCCAAACTAGCCTAATTTTACATCATTACATGAGTTAGACATAAACCAAAAACATGTGACTAAATGGAAACCAAAAACATTTGTTAAGTACTTACACGCCCAACTTCAACAAGTTTGAACAGCTGTTTTCTCTTCTTAGTGAAGCAAAGAGTGAGAAAGTTGAGTTTGTACAGCTGTTTTCTCTTTATTAGAAAGAACAATACAGATGTTGTCAATGTTCATTAGATGTCATCCAACTGCAAATTTCTTAGTGTATAGTTTCTTAAAACATGACTACAGTACATGGTTCTTATGATTAGCAAAATTAATTGTCACTCGCTTCATTTTCTATCGATAACAGATTAGAAATTCACTCTTCCATATATTGAATGCGTGTGAATGTTTCATTGACATGTAAGCATATCCTTAATCATCTAAATTGATTGTATTCTGATTTTCGTTGCTTGCAACAGGAACTTCATATTCCAATACATTTTTGTGAATTCAGCTATGGAAGAACATACATTTCAAGGATACAAAAGGCTGGATCCATCCTGTGACTAATGAAAAATATGTAATGAAACTGGTCTTATCAAATTTTTAGAACTTGACTAGGCTTTTTATTTTGGATTCCATTATAGTTTAGACTATATGTGTTTTCAAAGTTGGAATTGGAATGACTTGTAAAGATACGATATACTATTTGGCCTTGTAAATATTTTGCTAGAGGCTTTTGGCTTTGACTATTGTTTTTCGATTTTTTATTATTTTGAAATTTTTACTGGTGCATCGTGATCGAGTTGGCCTTTTAATCTACTTTATAATTTTGATTATCGCACAAGTTCAAAAAAGTAAAATAAATCACATTTACCAACTGAAATCGTAGTAGAAAATACAATTCAATTTTATTGCCTTGAATTTTGTTGGTCGGCAAATGCATTATGTTCACGACCATTGTCACTTGATTTTTTGTCGTCAAATAGGGTTGGACATGGTTTAGTTCTGTTCGGTTCAGTTTTATTCGATTCTCAAGTTCCACACAATAATTAATTTTTTTATATTTTCGACAACATTACATTAATTCGACTATGACGTGTTCAATCTTAACTCTTACAAAATAACGTAACTCAATCTCATTATATTTTTTGCACTTCTCTTTGTTGACTTTTTCATAAATTTAACTGTTAAAATCAGAGGAAGAAAACAAGTTCATAATAATATAATGACAGAAATGACACTACGGTAGAATAAATGATTTGAGTAAAATTTAGGTCAATTTGATTAAATTGCTCTTGGCTGGAAATTATAAATAGTAAAATCATATTTTGGGTTTGGGCTAATTTAATTAGTTAGCAAATTTATTTAAAAAAATAAAATACTTGGACTTATTTAAGATAAAAAAAATTTAAAAAAATTAGAGAAATTTGATTATTTGGTTTTTGGTCTAAAATTGAGAACCGAACCAAACTCGTTGGTTTTCGATTCAGATACTCGTTCGGGTATTTAATTTAAGAAGAATCGTTATGCTCGATTCGAGGTTCTAGTTTGATTCAATTCGAGAGTTTTGTCCAATCATATCGTCAAATGTATTTATTGTCGACCAACTGTTATGGTCGGCCTATGTTTACTACCACCACTCATTGACTTGTTTATTATCGACGTATTACCTTTACCGACCAAAAGTGTGGTCAACAAAAAGTTTTGTCATTACCAACCAAATGTATTTTTGTAAGTCAAAATCTCAGTTTCCCAACTAAACTATAGTTTGGTCGGTAAAAACTTTCGCTAGCTGGCTTTTGGCGACCAGTTGCCGACCAACATTTTTCAGTCATAAATTGGATTTACCAACTGATATTAGATTTTTAGCGTCCAATTTCTTGGTCGGCAAAAGTCATATTTCATGTACTGACCCAACACTGCTCACATCTTCAACATGAAAAATGATTTTTTTGTTTTTTCTCTCCAAATTAGCTCAGCCCAACAAACCATTATTGTTTCACCATTTTTTTAAATAAATTTGAATAATATCATTTATTGACTAAAATATATAAAAAATTATAAAATGCAAATAGAAAGTGTGGAGAACCAAACCCAATTTCTATTTCTAAAAGGCCAAAATAATGAGCATATTAGAGCTTAATTTCAAGGATTGACTCTTAAAAATTGAGAGCATATTGTATTTAGAAAATCTCTTTAAGATATTTTAGAGAGGCAAATTGACTGATTATTAAATATAAAGAATTGGGTTCCTCAAAAATAGAATTCACTATATAGAATAAAGAGGATGAGGCGTAAGAAGAGTCTTTTTAAGATATTCTTATACGGAATACCACGAGAAGTGAAGAAGGTGTTACAATCAAAAGTATATAGTGGAATGTTAAATCATTACATACTTATTAGTTAATTCAAGGTGCTAAAGCTATGGTTAAAAAGTCTACAAAACATTAAGTACTTGAAGTCTATAAAAGAGCTAGTATCACGTATTGATATCATATTTTGAGTAGCAATTACCGAATTACTGGTACATTTAGGTAAATCATACAATATATGGTTTATTGTATGAAGTCCACGGAAAATGCTTACATTATTATACATGTTTGGTTGCGCTTAAAAAGCTAGGTCAGATTTATTTATAAGTTCATGTACATGCTAAACATGATTATTAAGTAACTTTTTTTACTCTCTAAAAAAGTAACTTTTAAGTGAGTCGTCTATACTACCAAATATGATTTGGCTATTTTAAAAAGTAACTTTTAAGCGAGTCGTCTATACCGCCAAATATGATTTGGCTATTTTACCGTCAGCTCCATTGGGGTAGAATCCACCAGGGTTACTTTCATTTCCACTTGCATACACAATTCTGAGTATTTCCTCTGGTGTTCTGCTATATGAAATGGAGAATTTGTTCCCAACAAGCACATTGCCTGCAATCCGACCTTCAGCACCTTCTGATGGATTGACTATAAGCCCTTCATCTTTCACGCCTGCATTACCAAGCTTATTTCTCAGGTTCGAAATCCGAATAGTGAATTCGGCCACTGTTATTCCATATGGAATCACGATCTGCTGCTCCGCTCAAAAAGCAGCGTTCTTATGACAGCGTCTTGGCCTGCTTCCACGGCCAAAAGCCTCGCGACTAGCTGATAATCATACGTACACATGCCAAAATATTAGATAGAATGTTTGGTAAGAAACAATGGAGATGATAATAGTATTAAGGAAGAAAAAGAAGCCAATATGACATGGAAAAAAGAGCAATTTAGGCATACGTTTTTGGCTTTAGGGCTCTGGAGGTTTGGATTTGCCCCAACATATCCGGTGAGACCAACGTAAGGGATGACGTAGGATGCAAGAAGATAGTTGATGTCATTGGCATAAGGATCGAAAGGAGGCCTTAAAGGTCGTCCAAATGCATTGTTCATGATAGTTGCAAATGATTCCACGCTTAAATTCAGCAGTGGCCTGGGAAATCCGGGGACGGCACTCTTAATTGCCCTGCACATGAGATCGTAATCACTTGAAAATGAAATATAAAAGATATTTTTTATAAGGAAAGGATGACACAATGTTTGGTTTATAATAATCATAGCATGTTTGGCTTAGCTTAAAAGTAAGAAAAGAAACGAGCCAAAATTAGCTCTTTTTTTTGGCTGAATCAAGAGTTAGAACGTCTAAAAGTTTTGCCTTCTTCTAGGAAATAAGCAAAGCTAAACGTGCTCATCAGAATTATTGGAATTTAAAATTTTCTGGTTCCAGTTATATTTTCATTAATTTCCATCTGAGACACCAACTTTCCAAGATTATGAAGCCCAATTCTCGACTAGAGGGAAACTCAAAAGGCATTTGCAATTCCATCCTTAGTACAAATTAGGCTGGACCGAAGGGTTGAACCATTCATATTTCTTCTGTTACTTTGCTGAAAAGGTAGCTGTGAAATTTTTCGTTGGGACTCATAAAATGGGATTTGAAGTGTAGAAGAAGGGATGCACGATTAGAACAATGAAAATTTGTTCACTATTTATGAGGATTATATATTATAAAATAAAAGTGTTTCCCATGGAATCTTAAGTTCTAATCTTATTGTCATTGAAAAAATAACTTGATAGAGAAGTCAAGTAACCTCAAATGTCCAACTTCTTGAAATGCAAATTGTGATGAAATATTTCTTATGAATTGGCCCAGTCAGGCAGCCCTAGCCCCGATGGGCCGTGGACCACCCCCGGTGAGATTGGGGTCAACGCTTTCTAAGCCACGTCCCAGTGCACCGTTCAAGAAAAACTCAGCTTCCAAGTATTCTAAATTTAAAGGGAATTCTAAAAGATGAATGTCGGACTCTGTTATGTTTCCGGAATCCCTCTGTACGAAGATTTCAGCCTTGAAGGCGTAAGAGCTGCAGAAAAGTAGTAAAAGTGTGAAAGCAGTGGCGGTCGAGTTGGTTAAGGTGGTGGCAATGGATAATGCCATGGCGGAAAAAGGCGAAGCTTGGCTTTGCTTTGCTGAAGCTTATGCAATATGCCGCAACTCATCAACATATATATATATATATATATAATAATTTGAACTGTTGGCAGCGTCCGAAAATCATTGCCACTCGGCAAAACAAGATAAAATCGTTTTTTTAAACATCATTTTCAATCATACATTCTAAAGATACGCTAACATATTCAAAAATAAGGAAAATACGTGTCAATATATGATTGAATAATTTTTAAAAAAAAATCCAATTAGGTGCTGCCATCCCATCCCTATCAAAAGCCCAGGTTCAAGAAGCATTATTTTACATTCTATAGGATCCATAACTTTTCTCAACTTTTAAATCACACAGTTTTCAAGAAAACAATTTTCACTTAGAAAAAGCTATACCAACTCTAACTCAAAATCTGTAATTGAGCAATGTAAAGAGTTGCATTGCTAGCAGGTAACTAACTGAGCCGTATTTTGAATTGACGTAATTACAGGAGAGATGAACCCTGTTGTTATCAAAGTATTAATATATATAGGTGTAAATTTACGAAATTTGGCCAGAGTTTCAACTCAATTAAAAGAACAAAAAATTAAGAAAAATTAGAATTGATCGAGGCAACGGTTCAATGCTTTCTCCTAAGAGTTCAACTTTATGCCCAATTATGGTAATTCTTGACCTGTGGATGCCTTCACTTTTGAATTTCAACTCTTTATGTGGCAGTACTGTTAGCAAATTCCATAATTTAGATGAAAGTTTTTATTTTATTGTTAAAGTAAATTTCTAAATTGGTTAACTATGAAAGTAATAACCAATATATAAAGGTTTGGAGTCCCAATTTTCCTTTTTTTTTTTTTTGTAAGGTTACTCTCATCATGTTTGGGTGAGCTTATTTTCTAGAGAAAGTCGCTAGAAATGCTCTTCATATGTGTAATGGTGCAAAAACCTAAAACGAATGATGTGATTGTTCTAAAGCTTAAACAAACAATTCGCTATAAGCTTAATGTTCTTAAATGAGCCTTCATATTGTAAACAAAAATCTCACATTGACCAAAACACGAGCAAAAAATCAACTTGTAGGTGTTTAAATAACTCTTTTCAATAAAATTGAAAGGGATAATTGCAATAACGGTCCCTAACCTTTCATTTTTCAAATTTGACCCTAACCTTCAATTTGTACCAACGAAAATCTCAAACCTTTGAAAAATTAACAACAATAGTCCAAATGGATGAAAATTGTAAGTTCCATCATTAGTTGACCTGAAATATGAAAAAAAATTGGATATTTTGACTAATTTAAATAGGGACATTTTCCTCACCCCCACCACTACCCCTAAACACTTCATATTGTTGTTCAACACACCCACACCCAATCCCACCTAGGGGTGGAAGGGGGATGGGGGCAAGTAACCCACCAACATATTCATTAATTTTTCATTTTTATTTTATTTTTTTTGCCTATGAAAATTGTTTATTTCTTGAAAAGAAATAGAGATTCAAGATCAAGATAAAGTGTAGTAAATTTAATGAGCAGTTTCATTTCTTAAGTAATCCACTATTTCTTGACTAAGCTTAAAAATTATTCAATAAATTGTTCAAAATGCATTTTTCAGGAGATCCACTTGTGGAATAACGTTTGATTATCATATTAAGTCTCATCTAACTTAACAAATTCATTTTTTCAAATATCCATAAACAAACGCCTACACTTGTCCAATATTGTCTAATGCAACACTTATAGTTCAAAATATTGGTTTCATCGAAAATTCTAGATAATCTAGGTGTATATTCTCTTTGGGTTTTATTCTCTTGCATTTCATTAAATTCTTTTCAATCATAGCAAAGATTCTATTAGAGGTTTCTTACTCAGAGAATCTTTGACTTAACTTAATTGAATTTTCATGATTTTAGTATCGTATTATTGTAGAACAATCGACTGGAGAATCAAATCTACCTACAAATTTGTAAAGCATACCTACCATTCTTAAAAAGAACTTTCATCATCATCCATTTATAAAAGGGAAAATTGTATTCATCTGTTCTACATAATTCAAGATATTGTCTTAGTTCAAATTCAAGATAGCACTATTATGTATTCACCAAAATATTTGATTTGTTACACATATCAGTGACTAAATAAGGAAAGAGAAACAAAAAAAGGCTGTTAACTTATGTTACTTTGTTTTTGAAAAATTGAAAGGCAACTAGTATCCGACAACGGTAACTTAGAGTTTCAAATTATTATTTTCTTTGGGGAAAATTCAAAGTGATAGAGAAAATGGATTGGGGCTATATTTATAGTTAGTTTCATTGTATTAAATTGATTTGGAATGGGTTTGGAATGATTTATGTTTTTCTCAACTTTTTTACAAGTTTGATTACGTACTCTAACTCAAAATGTTTGCGTCCGCCGCTGCTCCCACCCTCTAAAATGTTGAAACTGCTTTCATAGCGTCGCTCAATCCTCGAACCTTTGCTCTCAAACCCCAATATTAATCATTTTCCCTCTTCATTTATCTCTCGTTTCATCTGTCACAGCCCAAATTTATGTTAAATAATGAGTACCGGTGCAAGAGAATATAATGGCAAATGGGGAGCAGACAGGTAGCATAATTTAAGTATTTCCAGAAGGTAGCTTGCGCAATCAAACTCAAAATTTGGAGCTGTAATCATTAGTTTGAGTATTGAAAATTCTGCGTGCATATTCAGACAAGGGGGAGAAGTTGGGTATGGTTATGCCAAGACTAAACTTATCGTTTTGGTGCTTTTTCAACCATTTCCTGTGTGATTTACGGGCCATACATACTAGTACCCTGATTCATTTGCTTGCCACAAGAAATTCGTAAAAGCTGCAAAAATTTATGTATCTGTAGTTGAATCATTTGATGAACATTCTGTCTTCAAGCTTCTTTCAGTAGAAACAAAAATTGAAGCCATTCAAAATCCAAAGATTTCCACTTTTTGATTCCACGAGATAGCTTATTTAAGACAGTTTTGAACTCTTGGTTTCAAAATGGTTTCTTTCTTTGTGTGTATAGTTCTTGATTTTTGTTGGTGCAAAAAGAAAACAAATGCATAGGAGGGAAATTTTTAGAAGATCGATGGAGAAATGAAAAGGCAAGAAATCTGCAGATCAGAGGGGATTTTTCTATATGAAAAGAGTGCGAAAATGGGAAAACAAAAATCGAAAAATTTATTGTTGGTTTGATTTTTGGTTGGGGGATGGGGTGGCAGTGACGGTTTGTATAGTTACCATTTTGTCCTTCTTATTTTTGAATAAAATTAATTTTTCCGATCAACTAATGATTTCGATCATTTGGATTTCTGTTGCTAATTTTTTAAAGGTTTGAAACTTTCGCTGATACAATTTGAAAGTTATGTTAAAGTCTGCAAAGAAAAAGAAAAAACAGTAAAAGATTAGAAACCGCTAGTGCAATTTTCCGAAATTGATGTTTTGAAATAGAAAGTCAAAACTGAATAGTTAGGCCAACTTTAATTTCTAATAACTGAAGAAAGAAGATATAGCTGAATTCTTATTTGGCCTTAATCTAGACACGACATGGTCTATGATGATGAGCCAAACTTAATGCCCTATTTAGTAAGTAGTTCCATTCACATAGGATTCTCGACAATGAATAATATATAGTACTTTTCAGAGACTCCCTAAATACAATTTTTTTAATTTTATTTTAGAAAGTCAAACAATGAAAAATGTGTGATTGAAAATGAGTGGAGAAAAGTGATTTTCAAAGAATTAAAATCAAACCAGGGAAGTAGATTTTTTAGAATAAATTTTGTAAGTAATTGTTTTGAAGAATGACTGGTTAAAAGTAGAAAAAATGGTATGGGTCTACATTCAAACATTTTATTGAAAAAATGTATAGCTGAAAATAAATTTGTAAAAAAATAATTTTTAAAATTTGTTCTGAACATGGACATAATATAACTACAATTAAAATTTGCCTCATATAACCTCACCACCAAACAATGAAAATTTCCAAATTATTTACAAGTTTAAAAGTAAAACATGATAAGAGATACGCATGGTCAATCATAAGTTAAATGATTGATTACACAGATTACACAGTTTTAATCTTGGTTATCACTTTCTTACTATAAAATAAAAATACATCCAATAGTGTACATTGCATGTGAATGTCTTATAAAGTCATGTCGCAAATACTCACATGCATGTTGTAAAACATGGAAAGCACACCGTAAAACATTTTATACGACATGCAGATGCATGCCGTTATAAAGATTTCATTTTCCACCGCATACTTTAATTAAACACCATAAGTGTCCATTTAATTTTTTCAGTAACATTATTTATTCAATTACAAAACCCAATATATATATATCCCCACAATATATAAAAGAGAAAAGTTTGTTACTATTCATAAGACATCATCTTTGTGTCATGTTGATGTCATATATACAAATTTTACCTTTTTCATTTTTTCTCCTCAAGCATTAGGTAGTTTTCTTCTCACAGGACAGAGTTTCTCCGTTTCTCCACACAAGCTCCCATACCTCTTTACTCATGTCTTTATACAACCATTCAAGACTTGTCATTTCTTCTTCTCTCTTTACTATTTGTTGTTTAATTTTGTCTGTCTTTTCTATTTGGATTTCCTAAGATCTTATTTTCATCTCTTTTGTTTTCTCTCTACTTCTTAGATCCCCTTTCACTTTCTCTCTATCGTTGTTCTTACCTTCCATTTGAAATCAAATCACAGGTAACAAAATCACATATCATTTTCACCGTTTGTTCTTATCTATGATTCAGCCATCCTATATTCCCTTCAGTGAACAATTTTTATTTGGAGCTTCTTCATTTCTTCATATGATTGGAACCCTGTCTCCCAAATTTCAATCGATGTTCTCGTGTTTGCTTCTTCTTTTCTTAAAATCCAAAAACCCTACAGTTGTTGAAATCGGATGTGCGTTTTAAATCTTCGATTAGGTATGTTATTTAAGTCCACCAGTGATGAGGAAATGTTGTCACAGAATTAAGGGGTTTTGGGGCTATGTGTTTTTTTTTTTTTTTGAACCTTTTGTTTGGATGTTCAAATGAAATATTGGTTCTTTTTTGGAGTATGTGGCAAGCTCAAAAACTAGTTATAGAAATTAGAATTTAGAACTTTAATTAGTTTAGTGGCATGAGCGGTTTGGTGAATAATTTATAAGCCGAATTCCTATTTGTCATGACCGACTCAGGAAATCAAATTTCTTCTTTAGTAGCTGGTTATCGAATCTATTGGGGGTGGGAATGCTAACTATATAACCAAACAAACGCCGACTTGTAGACATTTTTTCATCTTTATTTTTTTTACTGACTATTACTCTACATTCTCTATTGACTTAAAAAATAATTTTATCGTTATGAAAAGTATTTTCGAATATCTTTTATTTGCTAAAAGTTTGTTCTCGATGCTGCATTTGAGTTGAAATCTATTTTTTTCTATTATTATTTATTTATTTTATGTTTCATTTTGGTTTTGTTCACAATGTACCTCTGGGGTCTGAAATTGGTTTCATCTATAGCATTTGACATTCGTTTGATTAAATTTGTTTATAATATGTGTCTAGGGTTGTAAAATGACTGAGGTAGTTGAACTTTACTTGAGATTGGCTCATCCATTGCTTGTTCAAGCTTATCTTATTAGAAAAAGGAGTTAAGCTCATAAAAGATTGATAAATGAAGTAACATGAAAATAACAAAGTTAATCAAAAGGAACTCAGTTTTAACTCTGCAAAATAAGTTGTTTGGGATTGGTTTATAGATAAACAAGTCAATCTTATGTTGATACTCAATGGGCCAACACTAACTTAGATTAATCAATTTGTGCTTCTATGCATTTCAGACTAGATGTTATGTTTATTTGTGTTTCAATTTTGTTGATAATTATCTCTTTTATAGTGGATTTTTCATAATTAATTATAGTTTACATTTTCCTCCTTTGTCATTTTCCTGTTAGTAATTTTTTTCATATTTTATTTGTTACCTTTAGGTTGAGTCGGTGTTGGACAAGGAAATTCTACATTAGAAGAGTTCTGGATGAAGGAGAGATAATCCAAGAATGCAAATTACGAAATAGTCGCCTCATAAATTTGTATGACACTTTTACTTTTCAGTTGCATATTTCTATTTATTAGTCTTGTCATCTATGTTACGAGTGTCTTTTTAATGAGTCATGATTCCTTGGCAAATCACACCCTTACCATGACCTACTGTTTCACTTTTAGTTTTGAAGTTTTGTAAAGACAATGTGAAATTTTATTGGTGTTTAGTTTGAGAGATAGAGCTCAAATTGAGTAGTTGTTGTACGACATCGTTCAGGAGTCTTCAGATGATACAGATAGAAAACGAATGTTCGGACTTCAAATCATTTCAGTTTTCAAATCAAATTTATTTTTCCCTAAAACTGGTCTTATAAACATGAGGTATTAACTCGATTTACTTGGTTGTTGATTAGTCGCTGCAATAGGTCAAAAAATCATGATCTATGACAAGGATATGCACACTAGATTAACAAAAAAGGTTGGAACTGTTACATATCATTTGATTTTCAATAGCAGTCTTAGAACTCTACCCCGCGATCTTCCATTGATTATGGGTATGAGGTTAAGTAATCGTTTTGAAATAGATTATTATTTTAAGAAAATCACTTAGAAAAATATAATGTAATGCACGATATGCTACTAGTATGTATATATATATATATAGCAAAACATACAATCATGTTTTTCTCAATAAACAAAAGCATTGAGCACGACTCATTACAATGATAAAATGTAGAGTTAATCTAAACAATTACAATGAACATTATTAGATTACTCAAGTAACTGATAGCAATATATCAAAAGTATAGACTACTGCTTGATAAGTGTATTTTATACACTTATTTGAGGTCTAAAATAGAGATATTTGATAGTTATTTTGATAAAATATATTCTAAACTGTTATTGTATGTTATAAGGTAAAACTCAATGGTTGAACAAGGAATGGAAAGAAAGAAACGAAAATTGGTAAAAAGAAATGGTAAAATCCAAAATTTGAGGACAAAATTAAAATCGATTTCCAACCGCACAAGTTATATTCCAGATTTTTAGTCAAAAATTGATACCCATTTTTCGCATAGTAAAAGTCAGAATTGAGAAAATTATACATCTAGCAACGTTATAGCCCTTTGAGTTAGCTTTTGAACTCATTTTGAATCGCCTCAATCAAATATCGAAAGAGAACGTTATGGCCAAAATACTAACTGCTATGCATAAACAAAAAATCCGCGCGCGAAGAGAGCTTTTCTTATTCAATTAAAACACTTTTGGAGTCAATTTGGACGTGATTTTCAATCATTTTTCGACTCTTACAAATACTTAAGAGCATAAAACATGGAAAAGAACTCTTATATACATATCGTCCTCCAATATTCCTTAATTATTATAATTAAATGAGGAAAATTCATATTTTTGTGAGAGAATTGAAGAGGATTTGCAAGAATTCAATCAAGTGGAGATTCAAAATCTGATTTTTAGGTAATGAGCAAGTGGAGATTCATCAAGAAACCATTGAAGAGATTCAATATTTCAAGATTCATCTTCGTCTTCTCAATTTATCAAAAATATATTTTCACTTAAATATTATTTCTTGTAATTTCAATATATTAGGCTAATTTTATACATTGTTAGGATGTGATGAACCATTGTTATGATATTTTTAGTATTTAATTAATTATTTTGACTTTAATTTGACTTGATTAGTGGATGTTTATTATTATTTTTATCATTCTTTTCAATTGTTTGATAATCAATTGAATTGTTAGTGAATTTTATTGTTATCGAGAAAGACAATAGAGTTTAAGTACATTATAATAAACATTGTAAGGTTCGATAGGGGACATAGATATACCTCTGTACTTTACATGATTTTCATAGATGTTCTAGTACTTGTTAATGGATTTATCATGCTTGTATCCTTCATCGAGATATAAAATGGTCACATAAGGGGAATATTTGATTGCAATCGAGAGAGACTTTCAATTAAATTAGGAACATTGACCAACATGAATGATTTCAAATTGTCATTTTAATTGTTATACTAAAAATGGAATAATAAGGGAGATTCGATATCTTAGCAATGTATCTCACATATTTGAATAACATATTTACTTACTTTCATTAGTTTAGTTGATAATTTAGGTATTAAAATAGAAAAAAATCACAATATTTGAATGTTATTTGATTAAAGTTATAATAAATTTCAACTTGGTCAAACACAGTCTTTTTGGGTTCGACACTCTATTCACTACTTTATTATTTGTTTCCGAGCTCGTTCACTTGCGGGTTTCAAATGATCAAGTTTTTGGTGCAGGTCCTGGGGACTATTGTATTTAATTAATTTTAGCTTTAATTTGAATTTTGTTACTTATTAATTTTTAATTTGATTACTACTTTAATTAATTTAGTTTTAACAAATTTTTTTATTTACTTTTCTTTGTTTTTCTTTTTATATTGTTTAACTAACCTCATACAATTTTAATCTATCTTGTGCCAGTATTCTCTCTTTGTAGTTTTCAGATATTTATGCATGATTCTGACATTGGTAAAGTAACAAAAAAGTTGCAATACAAATCTCTACATGGATTGTCAAGATATGCTTGGAGG
>CAIGRP010081121.1:0-15034 GCA_903798385.1 Fraxinus cuspidata | reverse complement strand
ACTAGAAAGCTTGAAAGATGTTTGAAAGACTAATACCCCCTATAATAGAGTTCTGAACAAAAACCTAAGTGACGGCAGTAGACATCATTTTGCCGAGGAATCATACTAAAATTTTCTAATTACCAACTATTTTACAAATGAATTAAAATATTTACAATGTGTGGGTTAAGGAGCTTAGATGAAGCTGCGGTCCTTGACACCTTGACTAGGGCCTCCAAATTATTATATAATATATTTATAGATAATAATAAAAAAATTTAAAATGTTTTATATTATTCCAAGTGTAATTTTTTTTTCTTGAAAAACATCCGTGACTTTTCATTTTGTTTCTTTTACTTTTCTTGTTTATTCTCTCATTTTGAGGCTAACTCTTCGTTTCTCTCTTTTTGCTTTAAATTTTTATGCCTTCTTGTATGTGGGTGTGTGTATTATTTTCATCTTCTATGGTGATGAAATTTCTTTCAAGATAATGTAAAAATGTCTGACTTAAATCGCTATCACGAAAGTCTTGTAAAAAGTGTTTAAAGTAACAAGATTTTATGCGCCAGAAATACAAGTCGTTTTAAAACACTTGGTGAAAATATGTTATGACCTTAAAACATTTAGAGATGTTAAAATTCATCTTCTGACATTATAAATTTTGAGTTCTTGTTTGACATTATTATTTGTTATAATATATTGTCTGCTATTAGTATAGTAACTAAAATGTTTCAAAGTAAGGACATTCCCATTTATATAGTTATTAGTTACTTGAAATCACCATTTTTATTTTTAAAATATATGGAGAATCTGAATTTGAATATGACAAGATTTATACTAAAGAAATTGCTGCTCAAAATGGAAGTTGGCATACATTTCATGAAAAGTGCATTATTCATATAAAGAAGCATTTTGATGAAAATACCAATGATGAAATAATACATTCATTTGAAATTTTTTTTAGAGTTGATTATTTCTTATATTTAGTAGATTAAGCTCTTTTTCACTCAAGTTAATATAGTTTTGAGTTTCTGTTTAATTATAAAAATTACGGACTACAGATGATAATTGTCTGCAGTGTTGGTATGATAAGCTTGAAGATTTTTTAAGCATGATGTAGGTTTTGACATTGATAGGTAAGTTATTTTTGAGCTATAAAATGTAAGAAATTGATTGTCAGAAAAGATCAAAAAGGTTATTGAAGTGTTAGACTACATAAAAATGATGGACTATTGTTTTCTAAATGTGTGAATTTTTATAGTATATTATTGACTATACTAGTTACAGTCGCATATGTTGAGAAAAGTTTCTGAAAGTTGAAGTTGATAAAATCTTACGTTCAGGCAACAATGTTACAAAAAATGTTGAATGGACTTGTCATATTGTCTATTGTGAAAGAAGTTCTATGATTATTGATTTTCTATCATAAAAAAAAATCTAGTAGAGTAAATTAAATTTACACATTTGAAAGTTTTTAGATTAAATTTTTAGTTACTTTGAATATACTTATTTAATAAAAAAATATTATTTTACATCATTACATATATTTTAAAAATATTTGTAGGGCCCCATATTTGAAGTTAACCTAAAGTCCCTAAATTTTGGGATCGACCATGAGTGTAATGTTAATTGCATTTCACATTGTTTAGTTGAGACCTCATTTGTGGATTATAAACTTACACGCATTTTCTTTATGAGTTTGTTTTAAAAGTTCTCTTCCTAGTAGAAAGTTGGTCGCGTAAAATCACTCAAATGAGAATACGGGACATTGCAAACCTCAGTTTTATAATGAGGGGTGAATTGCGATTATTATATTGTCTTACATTGCCGAGTTAAGACTTAGTTTGTGAGCTTATAACTACATATTTGCTTTTTGAGTTTTACAGAATGTGGTTTTACGTTTGGATCTTACTACAAGTATATCAAGATTTATATAATTGTTTACATAATACAACATAACACTCTACCATTTGCTAGTTTAAAACACAATCAATTTTTCTATCCAATCTTTTCCCTCCAATCATATTATATATAATATTATGTGCATTTTTTTTTATGTACAATAGCAAAATTTTAACAAGAAATGTATCCAAATCAAATTCATCCGTGTCTTTATTATTGGAAATGCAACTGAAAATCCAATTTGAAACCAGATTTCAGAAGGATTGGGTTGTTTGGATATGTAATCAACTTTTTTTAGCATGCTCCAATTTTTACTAGAAAATTTGTAAAAACATAAAATTACACTGACTCCCCTTGATTTTAACAGACTTCAACGGATTATTGTGGTGTTTATCTTTAGAAAAGATGAAAATTTTAAATTAAAAACAAAAGAAACTATCAATCTCGAGTGTTATTTCTTAAAAATAATTGAATCAACAATGAGCTACATTAGCCCTCTGTATATGCTAGATCATGAATTAGTATCTGCATCAAATATAAATAAAAAAAATAGTGGAGAGAAAAAAAACTGAACTTAAGGCCCGTTTGACATGATCTCTGTTTTTACTTCATGTATAAAAACTTTGGAGATATGCTACCTTAATTTTTGTTTGAAAACTAAATATAAAAATAATTTTCTATTTCGAAAGTGTTTTTAGAGGAAGTCACATTGGACTAACTTTCTTTAAAAACTATTATAACTAGAAAAACTTTTATAAAATTAGCTAAACGGGTCCAAAAGTAGCTTTTGGGTCTCAAGAGCTCATTTTGACTTTGAAAAAATCATACCAAATGAGCCTTAAAATCTTTTCTAGAGATATTCATTTTCCTAGAGAGACGATAAGGGTTGTGAAAACACTTATTTCTTCCATAGTTTGGACCTGATTAACGACTCATATGTCGCACCAAAATTACAATTTAAGTTAATTAAAGTCAATTTAGTGTGAAAATAAATCACTTTTAGTTATAGTCTACGAATTCCTATGATCATTGAAGGAGATGATTAGAGATAAGAATTTACTACATAAATTATGATGATAAAGAGAGAGAAACAACATAAGACGGTAAAATAAATAAGACTAGATTAGATCCCTGAAAAGAGGGAAATCGATTAGGATATTTTAAATTAATTGAGATAATTTGTAGTATATTGTTTTCTTTTAAAAAGTGATTATTCAGCACTATTAATTAGTAATTTTGAAACATTCTTAAAAATCTAGTAATAATGAAAATTCGATAAAAAAAAAAAGTAGGTATAAGACTTAATCCCTGTTTGACAACCATTAAAATGAGAGTTTTTTTTTTTTTTGGGAAAATGAGTTTTTGAATAGTGATTTTTTGGAGAATGTGCGACTAAAAAGTAGAAAAAAATTTGGGCTTACGTACAAAATATTTTATTGTGAGAATGTATAGTTGAAAATGAGTTTGTGATTTTTGTTAATTATTTATTTATTTATTTGGTAGAAATGGATGTCAAACGGGCTTAATTTCCACTTGAGGTGATTATCTGACTTGTTGGGCCGGATAGGAATTGGCCCATCATATCGCAGAGCCCAATATATATTAAGTCATACCCAGCCCAAATGTTATGGGTCCGAATAGTCAACCAAAATTCACATTCGAAATTTGGTCACAAATATTTTAATTAGGATAAACACGATCCTGTAAATTTTAGTACTGAAGTGGAATAATTATTTTTAGCACTCTTGTAGATTTATATTTTTAATGTATCGACTCAAGTTTACCGGACGACTTTTCACCCTAAATATCTAGCAAATATATAAAAAATGTTATTTCTCGATTTCGAGTTGAGATTATGTACTTGAAATTGAGTAAATTTCTAATAAAAATATGAAATATAAAATCTTTTTATGCTAAAAACGTTATTTAGCCCCTGTTTGGGTTTCATTTTTTCCAAAACTCACTTTCAATAACACATTATTCCATAAAATAATGTTACCCGTAAATTCAAAACATTTTCCTATTTTTTAACATCACATTCTCCAAAAAATCGCTATCCAATATTTCCCCCCCACAATTTCATTTTAATGGAGCCCAACAGGGGCTTAATGCCCAGCACGTGCAAAGTTAGAAGCATTGGTCCACCAGTTGACCCCATTAACTAAAGGGGAGCCGTTATCCTGTGGTTGAGCCAAAGAGGCGAGAAATTGTACTAAACAACACTGTGTGCACCAAACATGTCGGATTCAATCCCTTTTGATGGCCATTCTGAACAAGGATTATCATGCGTGTTGGCTTATGATTCATTTTGTGGTCTTTTTCCCAGGTTGAGTAATAGACTGTGTTTTGAAACAAATTATTTGTGGACTGTATTTTTTGTTGCAAATTTGTACAGTCTGTTTGCACATGCCAATTTCATCACCTATCAAGGCCAACATAACTGTCTAATAAATGGCAACCCAACTTATTAATTGTCATGCAAGAATGTGAGGTTGGCCATGGAATTATCAAGGAACAATGCGTCCCGGTAAGGGAGTAGAGGGCGGCCCTACGCAACAACAGCACCAGCTCAACAGAAGTACGACCCATGTATCGAATCCTTCTGTTTGCTTACCCAATTAGTCGTGAGGTGTGCAGCGAGTGCTTCTAACCGCTCTGCCCTTCAATGACTGACACGGATGCCATGTGCAATAAATGCACGTTTGGTGAAAGTATCAAAACATGATAAGATTAGACAGGACAATCCATCTTAGCAAACGAACCATATATATTTGAGGCTAAGATGCATTTCAATATCTTGCAAACATAAGTACAAGTCACAACGAATGAATAAACATGTTTACTTTTGAATTGTAACTGGAGAATTTGTTGCTTACTTCATCTTAAGAGGTCCACACTTGAAACTCATGAAACCACCTGCAAAACAAACATATCAATATCACATTTAGAACCAATCAACGAAAGCACTAATGCATTGCAAGTTCTTCACAATTTTTTCTCGCATCAATATGAAAATGCAACATTATGCAGTAACCGCAGTGTGCAAGGAAAAACCAGCATTTAAGGGGTGCCGGGTGCAGAGATCATACTTGCAGCCACCATAGAAACCAAGTGCATGTTCTGTATGCAATATTGGGCATTATAACGAACTAGTTTTTATCTCTTTTTTTCCTTAATACTATCATATCATCTTTTACTGAACGTGCCATAAAAGTTCAGTTTTAGAATAATACAGAAGGCGCCACGAAACTTCTACAACTTGATAGGGAGAGGAATTTAAAGAAATCACACGTAAAATATGTAATTGCAATTTACCATGCAAATCATTCTTTTTCTTTCATTTCTTTGTTCCTTTTTCCTACCAAGTATTTTGTGTGCATGTTCTTCAAATGAAGCAATTTGTCTCTAATTCCTCGATTTTAATTAGTAAAATAGCAGCTAAAAATGTAGAAGGTACTATGACTTACCTTAGAGACTAAATATACCAGGTAAACAAGCATCTACTGAAAAGGACAGCATGATTAGAAAATCCCAAAGTAAGAACCGAAGGAGCATTCAGAAAGTTCTAGAAGTGAACACAAATTTGATGAGCAAAAAAGTATTTTTTTCAAGTTGACACATTTGATGCCAAAGAGAAAAGTAAATAAGAATGACAGTGTCATTAAAAAAATTCTAAAGTATGAAATAAACAAATGTGGAAAAGAAATTGAAACATTACTTAAAGAATTAAATTGATCTGGTGACATAGAGTACAAGAAACTCAATGATTTACCATCCACAAATGATAAGGTATCTAGTGCATTCATGGCATGCAGTATTCAAAAGAATTGCTTCTTAGTATTGTCCAATCCAATCAAATCCTCCCTACCAAACAGGCTACTCAAGCTTCCTAAGGACTTAGGCTTTGCTTCGGCATCCTAAAATCATTAAAAGAGCAATGTTTGAAAAATATGACAATTTGGACACTTTCATCTGGGTAAGCCTTATATAGAGAGAAATCCAAAGGGATCCACGGATAGATTCATCTATACCCAGTGGCTGGCAGAGATATCGGAGCCCTGCTCGTAGTGAACTCCAGCTAATGGCTAGTTTGCTGGGCAGGGCATGCAAAATTCCTCGAATGAGTAACAGGCTTATTGACTTGGAATTGATGACAATTGAGAGGCTAGTCTTCAGGAAAAGAAACTCGCAATATCCTTGCAATTAATGTGTTAAGCCCCCTAATGTACATGATGGAATATCACAAATCATACAACTTAAATTAAGCATAATTTTTAACACTAATTTTTCCTCCACCACAACATAAGTTAACTGCTGGGATAGTGAATTGTACATCAATTCTCGTTTAGAACTTTGGTGCTCATCCTAAAAATAGCTCGATTTTAACTCTATCCAGTAACCATGGAGACTTTGTGTGTCAAAATCCATGGAATGGCACACAACTTTGGGATATTCAACAAGACACGTTAAATGATAGGCTATAACGAATAAATGATAGACACGTTTAGAACTTTTGTGCTTATGCATATCACCTGAATAAACATGCAAACTGAAACGAGCACCTGCAAACACCCGTACACACAAACAACGATGGAGACTTTCTAGACCTAGGAATCCAATTAACCAAGTAAATGTCTTGAAGAAAGCATATAACCAGCAAGAGTTTACAAAAAGTACCATACCCTTTGAAATCAATATCAGATGAACACATCATATAAAAAATTGCAAATGAGAGCGTATCTGAGAAAGCCTTGATACAGGATGACAGAACATGGATGCTGTGTATTTGTTTTACAAAACATATATTGACAAGTACAAAAAGCTACCTGCTAAAATTATTCTTGTCGATCACAATCTGACTTCTTCCCTTGAAATATGCCGGTGTAAACTAAGATTATAGTGCGTTTTCAATTTCACTTCATCTCACACAGATAAAGGCTCAAAATACTAAGGTTGGGTTGTCTTGCCTAAGAACTCAAGACCCTCTGTACGACAACTCATAATCTTCCGAAAGACCTCCCTTAACTGGCGTTCAAGTGGATCCAATCCACTCTTACAAACTTCACAAACTAACAATAACTCGCGTGAACACTCTTTCACGTCTTCCTTCTGTTCCTCTGTTAGTGGAAACTGAGCAGAATCAACCAAGTCTGTTATCTGATGCACACACTTCTCTATTTGACAAATTTCCTTCAATAATCCACTAGAATTTCGGTGTTCTCGTTTCTTAGACTCGTCCATAATCCGACCATGAAGCAAGAAAAATGGTGCACTCCACGAGCATTGTCGTGGGATTGCAAAAGGAATTTGGATACTACGATCTTGACAAGGGATTACTGCAACAAGAGCCCATAAAACGAACATAAGAACAAAGCTCATAGTATAGATTATCATTGCCAAACCATTAGTAGCTGCAAGTTCATTTCCACGGGGTAGAGCCAGATTGTTCGCAATTGACTGGAGTTGCTTTGATGCCGACCAAGAATGAGACACACTCCAAGATAGTGATCTTGAGTGCCCTGATGAACGGGGATGACGATCCTTACCCTTATGGCGTCCAAATGACCGATTTCGATTTGAAAAAACACCTCCTGTATCTTTCTCGTCTAGCATCACAAGTGCCAAATCCATCAAGGCTTTTCTTGCTCGACGAAATTGACCTTCACCTGTCATCCTTTGTCGATCATCCAAAGCACATGTAATGATATCTAAATGCTTCTGCCATAGTCGAATCTTCTCAATACCATCACGACTTGCATTGCAAATATCTAGAGCCTTAATTGCCCGGTCAAAGAATTCAGTAAGAAGCCTATCTGCAGGAGGTTTTGAGAGCTGAGCTTTGTTGTTTGCCAATATAACTTTAAACTCCTCCTGACAGCTAATGAATGCATCTAAAAGCTTCTGAATCCATGATATGGAGAGAAGTTCCTCAGGACTAATTGCAGAGAGATCCTTGAACTGGGAGAAAACATGTCTCTGAAAAGAATCCACCTCTTGAGCACTAGAATCATGGATTGCTTCCATGGAGTGAATATGATCATCTCTAATACCCAAAATTGGGCGACGAAAAGAAGCAAAAGACATAGAACTTTGATTAGCCGATGAAGGCATTTTCAGATAAAACGCCTTTGAACTCCTAAGTGTTTTAATTAAGAGAAATATTGTAACCCCAGTCGTATTTAAACCAGATAAACCTCAATTCAGTACCAGGGAAACACCTTCAAAATCCAATAACCAACAGCTAGAAATTTACAAGCACCAGTTTCTTTCTCAACTGAATTCCCAGATTAAAATCTGCAAAAAACTCACAAATTTCTCTATAAGAAACCTGAAGTATCAAATATTCAACGAAATCCCAAATTATAAAAATTTATAACACCTCTTCAAACCGAATCTTTTCTTCTTAAACATAACATCCAATTATAATTAAATAGGTAGCTCGAGCAAACAAAACCAAAACCACAGTTGAACAGAATAAATTAATGACATCCACTAAAATCAACCAAATACAATCAGAATAATCACAGAACCTTAAAATTCAAGATTGTTGAAAAGCCTCAAAATTCAAAAATATTAGACAACATGCAAAACCCAGATCAAGAATTGTCTCAAGAACAGATCTCTTGCAAAGGAATCCAAAAATTTAAAGAAATCAA
Source organism: Fraxinus cuspidata (assembly GCA_903798385.1). Taxonomy (NCBI): domain Eukaryota; kingdom Viridiplantae; phylum Streptophyta; class Magnoliopsida; order Lamiales; family Oleaceae; genus Fraxinus; species Fraxinus cuspidata. The sequence continues at coordinate 6,497 of CAIGRP010081121.1, read as the reverse complement.
GGGTCGGATCCAAATGAAAATCATACATTTAAGAACTGCAATAACGTGAAAAAAATTAAAGAAAGATTGTACCTTGATGAGTAATTTGTGTATTATATGTACATACATAAATCTTAAAGGGAAAAAAATGGAAGATTTGTTTGGAGAAAAGATGAAAGAAAAGGCACCCAGCGAACCCCTCGCCTTTGGTCTGACAAAGTTAAAGAGGTTCACAAAAAGAGGAAGCGTATACAAGGTAGAGGGTTATTCCACTCTGCCAGGGGGCCAGCTGGCAGTGTAGCACTGTCCCAAGGAAGAAATGTTGGAAAGAAGAGAGAGAATCACCTGTGCATAACAAAATGTTTATTTTGCCCTCTTCACTTTTCTCTTAACCCTCCGCCTAATTTATATAATTTTGTTTCTTTATTAAAAATATTTTGTTTTATTCATTTACTAATATACTCTTATTTCTTTATCACTTTCAATAATAATTTACTACTAGTTATTGATAATTAAATGAGGGTAAACTAAAAATATTTTTGGCAAAAATTATGTTTTCAAATAATATATAAATGGGATGGAGAGTGTATTATTTTCGTGTTATACATAAACTTTGTCTTTGCTTCCATTTGCACCCCTCTTACTTTATTTATTTTTTTTCTTTTTAATATATCTTGAACATTTCTAGTTTCCTGATAACATTTTTCAAGGAAATGTAGAATGACAAGAATTTTTAAAAAGTATAATTTTCGAATAAATCATAGAAACCCGCTCTTCAATAATAAAATTTCCTTTTCTTTTCTTCAATAGCTGTTTCTTTCTTGTTAGTTAACATTAAATCAACTCTTTATGAGGAGTGGTACGTCGATAAGAATTGGACTAATATCAATGAAAATCGCACATATAATTTGGGTTGGTTTTGATACTTTTTACACTTCAAAAAAAAAAAAAAAAAAAAAATAGAAGAAAAAATAAAATAAAATAAAATTGAGTCTTTATTTTCTTTATTAAAAATATTTTGTTTTATTCATTTACTAATATACTCTTATTTCTTTACCACTTTCAATAATAATTTACTACTAGTTATTGATAATTAAATGAGGGTAAACTAAGAATATTTTTGGCAAAAATTATGTTTTCAAATAATATATAAATGGGATGGAGAGTGTATTATTTTCCTTTTATACATAAACTTTGTCTTTGCTTCCATTTGCACCCTCTTACTTTATTTATTTTTTTCTTTTTAATATATCTTGAACATTTCTAGTTTCCTGATAACATTTTTCAAGGAAATGTAGGATGACAAGAATTTTTAAAAAGTATAATTTTCGAATAAATCATAGAAACCCGCTCTTCAATAAAAAAATTTCCTTTTCTTTTCTTCAATAGATGTTTCTTTCTTGTTAGTTAACATTAAATCAACTCTTTATGAGGAGTGGTACGTCGATAAGAATTGGACTAATATCAATGAAAATCGTACATATAATTTGGGTCGGTTTTGATACTTTTTACACTTCAAAAAAAAAAAAGAAGAAAAAATAGAATAAAATAAAATTGAGACTTTAAATTATTGTGTAAATTTTTAAATTCCATTTTTATATTGTTATTGCCTTGTTTTTAAGATAATCGACTTTAGCAGGATAAAGAAAGAATTAAGAAAAATTAGTTAGTTGTTTGGCAAACATTTATTTTATAGTTATTGTAGATCTTAAAATCTATATTTGAGCTTTGATAAATAAAAGAACTTTATTTCTGTGCACGTATATTACAAATATTAAAATGGCAATATGACCGTAATGATGTATATATTTATTTGTATAATTTTTATTTTTTTTATTTTTAGACAATATATTATTTCAATAAAAGATCTTCTAAATCTCGAAATTTACAAAATTATAAATTTTAATAAAAATTTGATGAATTTATTATCTTCCTGGACTTGCATCAATTTTTATTTTTCAATTTCTCCACTTTCATATAATAGGAAAATAATATAGAGATGGTAACGGGACGAGTCGGGGACGAGGGAGGTCGTCTATATCCCGCCGTCCCCGCACTGTTATCCATTTAATGCAAAGCGGGGCGGGGCCTCGTTTACTATCCCGTTTATTATTATTATTTTTGAAGTTTTTGATAATTCATTTTAATGCCCAAATTCATTAGAGTGAGACAATAATATATTTTTAAAATTATTTATTTATTTATAAAAGTTAAATTATTCAAATATATTTGATAAACTAATGCTTTTATTGTTTGCCATGTTTTTTAGATAATTTTAACTGTCATTTTTTATTATAACTAATGAAATTTCGTGAAATTTTTCATTTGAATTAAAAAAAAAAAAAAACGGGTCCCGCCTTGGGGTAAAGTTACCCGCTCCGTCCACGACCTAAATATCTAATTAAGTGGGTAATTTTCGCCACGTTCGAGGTAGGGCCCCGTAGTATCGGGTTTGTCAGTTTTTTTGCCACCCCCAAAAGGATATCAAATAAGTTTTACCACTTGTATTTAGCATCAATTTAGGTGGCAATTATATGTCATTAAATGATATGTTCATTTAAGTGTTAAGTCAAAACATCCATTATTAACGTGATAGTTCACACCGGTCTTCGGCTAGTATTCAAGCACCACTGGTGTTAGATAATATTATTGTTTTAAATAATTAGGATAAAGAAATTTAACCAAGATGAAAAACATGGACCTTTCATTCAATGGTTAAAAAAAATATTTTAATTTTAAAAGTTAAAAGCTTAATTTGAAAAGCTAGTGTGTTTGGTTTGCATTTCAATTTGAGTTTTCTGTTTTGATGGTATATTTTAAGATTTTTGAAAATGCAACAACAAAAAAAAAATGTTTGATTTGAAAATTTGATAAATTGTTTTATCACATTTATTTATTTATTTGATTATTCAATAAAATAGAACATTTTTATGCAAATATATTATAAAGTAATATATACATTTTAAGATTTTTAAATCAAATAATATTTTTTTTGGGTATAAAAGTAAAATACAAACAAATATTAAATTGAATTGACAAATCATAGGAAATAAAAATTAACATTGTGGATAAAGGTTAGCGATTTTCATTTAAATTATTATTTTTAGAATTTTTATTTAAATTACCAATAAAAGATTTTTTTGGTATTATATATTTTGAGTTTTTAACTTTTAGAATGTTTTTTAGGGTCTGTTTGATTCACATTATTATAGAATGAGAATGAAAAATAGAGCCGTTATTGAGTCCCACACAAGAGATAGAAATTTTAAAATTGATGATTTGATGTGATGGATAANGATGGATAACGGTCATATTTTTCATTTTTATGGATTAGAAATGAGAAACAAACGGAGCCGAATTTTTCATTTTTCATATTTTGAAATTATTTTGAAATTTTTTTATTTTGAATAGATATAGAATTTCTATATTTTTGTAATATTTTTTTAAACGCTTATTGTTATTAATGCATAAAAAATGGGAATTAAGAACAATATTGTTATTAAAACGTTTTAGGAACATCTATATTTTTATCATTTTTGACTGAAAAAAAAATGTGCCAAAGAGCAAAATTTTATTCGTTTGGTAAACCACCCCTAACTTATCGGTTGTTGGCTATGCATTTTATCCTTAATATAAATCAGTAGCATGTAGTGTAAATTTTTATTAAACAACATAAGGACAAAATTATAAATGACATATTTAGTTTGTAATATTGTACCATCTAAATTCTATTTAAAATGTGCACTAATAACCGGACGAATCTCTTTTGCTGTAAACTGGAAACAAAATCATTATTTCCCTAATTCTTCTTCACTTCTTGAAGTTGAAAGGATATTTCGAGTAATGTTCTGAATAAGAATTATTGTAGTGCTGGCTTGGAGGATTTGAAAGACATTATGGCATCAAGATACGACATCCGAACATATGAGGACTTTAATGTGTTCGAGAGTTCAACGACATTGTTGCAAGGTACAAGAGGTTGTTCTAGATCTTTGATCTCTACTAGGACCTACAAATTAGGATATGTATTGATTTTGGTTCCTCGACCATACTAGCGGAGTGTAGAAAAGTGACTTTGAAGAAACCTTTTTCTAGAAACATGCTACTACATAGATATAAATTTGTATATAGCTCAGAGTAAGGGCAGCCGCTAGATTAAGACTAATAAACCGACCATTACTTATCAAAGGCCCAATAAGTTCTTTGTTGGCGGGTGGCATTTGGATGCCAGTTGAACTGCGATCTACTTTTATAAGAACAGTTCAGACATCATCTAACTCATCCTTTTAGTATCAGTTTTAAGGGAAACCTTTAATGACAAATGAAAATTAAGACTGTTAATAGAGCTGGAATTGAAAGAAAATTCAATGGTTTTCAATTTTAATTTTCAGTTTTTTTACAAAGGTAGAAACCTTGCCATGAGTACAAGGTTGAATTATAATCTAGTTCTACAGTACCATTAAGAAATTAAGAACAATTTCCATTTCCTGTGAAGAGGAGAATGAAATGCAATCATGAAAATAAAGGCACTGAATTTAGACATTTAAGCATTTTGGTTAACAGACCCTGAGACGTACATTTTCTCTATTCACAAGCCAATTTGGTGTCGAAGCTGCTTAAGCAGATAGCGAATGCCTGAAAAGCAGATAGGGGATATCGGTAATCCATCGTGAACATATCTTTACCGACCTTGCCAAATTGGAGGATGATTTTGTCGTGGTCAGATTGGGTAGGCTGAGAGGCCGGTGCATTAGTGGTGGCAGCTGGTGGTTGAGTGGTGGCAGCTGGCGGTTGTGTGGAGGCAATCAGCTGAAAGTTCTTCACCGATGCAACTGTTACCCGCCCTCTAAAATTGAGGCACCAACATTGCAATTGTTCGTGCCATCTTGGTGCCTTGTTCTTGAGAATCAAGGGTTTTCCTTTACCATCATCATCCCCATTGCACATGCCAGCAATATCATTAAATCGTGAGCTACTGAACTCGGTTGAGTGATCCGGAGATTTTGAGAAAGAAATGCTCCGGAATGAGTCCTCAAGGGAGCTTGGCATGAGCTCAGGTTGACCGGGTACCACACCTCCGGGGTCAAGTGCTGAGGCAGGTATTGAGTGCATGATGCAGTTCATCTTGCGCGGTCCCCGTGTCCCAAGCACGTTCAGTTCATAAGTGATTTGGGCTATGTTGTAAGTGCCAGTAGGCACTTTGGGAGACACTTTCTTGGAGTTGAATCTACGACTAGTTTTCCCAGGTGCAGGAACGTGTGAACAAGCATGAGGAGGCCGTGTATCATACATTATGAACTTCGTGCCGAGAAAATTTGATCTGCAACAAGCAGTAAGATTTAATAATAATAATCTAGAAAAGCTAAATAATTATTATCTATGACCAATACAAAAGCACCAGTCTCTAAAAGAAAGCATAAACTGAACATATACAATCAAGACCTTTGAAGTAAAAACACGCCGTTAAGGACCATAATTGATACCATTGCACAAGGTACATGTGCCACTACTCAGCTACACATTATTTTTCTAGGACGCTAAGTTGAAACAGTACGCCATATATTTAGCAGCAAGTACTTGGGAAGATCGTATCTAAGGGCCAGGTAACATAAATATGCAAGTAGAGATTTTACTGAATCCATACCCTTTTTGTACTTTAAAATAAATGATATGAAAAATGACCCACTATCAAGTTCACTTCCATGAAAACTTTTATGTATCTTGCTCTTGCCATTGACTCGTTAGCTAAATAATTCAAGAAAGATAAACTTTTAAAGAAACTATATTATAATAACCGACTCTGAAAAGTTGCTTCAATATGGATTCTCATCCTCCTAAAATTGCCAATAATCACCTTTAGCAAATAAGCCAAGAAAGCGTGATAATTCCCATATTCTTCTTGTTGCCTTCTAATGTTACTCTTGTGCATCCTTTTGCTCTGGTTCTCTGTTTAATAAGTGCTAGTTTGATAAACTTAGCTAAAGTTTTATTAAACTTTTCAACATGTCAAAATTCAATTTTAACCACACATTTCACGAGATTCGTAACTTTTATCAACTTTTCAACCAAACATTTCATTAACTTTTTTCAAAATCTGCTAAAACTTTAATCAAAAGCTTGGTCAAACAACCCCTAAATCTCATTCATCCTCTATGTGACATTAATTGATTATTTGTAACTAATTTATGTTTCTTCATGCCAGTCGATATCCCAGAAAGCAATCAAGGAGTGTCAAATACAATCTCAAATCACGGTCAGAGGCAGGTGGAGAGGGGGGTTGGGATGGGCTATAGCCCAGCCCTGTCCCAGCCCAGAAGTAAATTGGCTTGTTAAAAATGGAAAACTTAGTCTAAATTCATGGTAAAAATAAAAAAAGAAAAAAAATTTAGCTCAGCCCAAGAATTAATTTTAGTCCAACTAACTTCATTCTCAAACCAAGCTCAATGTTTAATTATTCAAACTTAGTTTAAGCCTCTACAATAATTACATACTTATTTTATTCATATTCATGATACACA
>CAIGRP010081118.1:0-13099 GCA_903798385.1 Fraxinus cuspidata | reverse complement strand
CTGCTGAAATTACAAATTTAAATAATAATTTACAAATAAAAAAAATAGAGTTGAATATGTAACCAATTGGGCTTGTATTGTTAATTGGGGCGTGCGATTCAATAAATTTTTTCCGAATATTCTAAAGGTTCTAGACTTTGTTATTTACGAAAAAGAAGTAAATTGATTTTTCTCAAATTTAATGACATAGAAAAAGAGCATCCTCTAAATTGTATTCGAACATTCTTTCTTTGTTTATTTAATTATGATCGGGAATGTCCACTTACCACTTGCACGGAATAAAAACGAACCTATAAGAGCATCTATACATTATATAGACCATCTTTAAATTTTAAAAGTCAAAATTTGTATGCATTCCAATGATATTCTCCATTTTTGCTCTTTATTTTGTTTTTCCAAGAAACATTATTGATTTCTCCTTATATTTTCATTTAACATAGTTTTTTATATGTCAATGGACAATCAATTTAAATATGATTTGAATAATTTAAAAAATAGAGTATTGCAATATATAACTTATTAAATGCAATTATTATACATTAAGAATGTAGATTGAGTTTGGCTCTCTAAATTTGGAGATCAAACTCAGTCTTTATTTAAAAAGTTATATTAGAGGATCTTTTGGAGCTTATTTTTAAGTATTGGTTCTTTAAAATAAAGAGCATTTTGTATTTAAAGAGTTTATTAAAGATACTCTAAACTATGGATGTAAATCAAGTCGAGATTTAATAGCACTTCATAAATAGCCAATGACAATGTTACATCAAATTTCCTTATAATACTAGCAATTCATATATAGCTCCTGTTTGATTTAGATGAAAATCACATTCTTTTAGTGTATTCTATTACAAATAAAAGACGTGATTGAAAAGTTGTCAATTCCATTAAACGTGTGGTTTTATTAATTTTAATTCAAATTTTAAAGACTTGTTTTAACTGAACCTAACATGTGCATAATTAGAAAAAATAAAAATAAAATCAAGATCCATATTTTCATAGCATCTCAAAGAGCCACTATTTTTAAAGAGCGTATTTTACAATTTAAAAAATATCTATAATTTTAAAAAGTAAAAAAAATTTAAATACTCCAACATCATCTCTATCTTTAATACTTAATTTTACTCCTTTTAATATATATCCCACCAAATTATTATATTATTTCTCTCCATTTTCTTTGTATGTTGTAGAGAATTTCAAAAGAATTAGATTCAAACAAAATTTTCAATCATTTGGATCCATTTCCTTTCGAAATACAAACAAATGAATCGTTGAAAGACGATTAAGGTGAGATTTAATGTAGATCCAACTTTTGATCACTTGTGAGGTCTGAGGGCACCACCATGAATTTTCACTTTCTTTATTTAGATCAATATATGGAGCATTAAAAATTAGATTATTTTGAATGTGTTGAATTATAGAGAATGGATTTGGCTTTCCAAATTAGGATAGCCAAGTATGCTCCTTATTTCAAAATATTATTTTGAAAAGTTTATAGGAGTATAATTTTAATGATGGACTCTTTAAAATATATAGTAATTCATTTTTCAAGAGCCTTTTAAAGATACTATCAACTCTCATAAATATGACTTGTAAGCTTTTAACAATTCTTAAACGAGTTTCATATATCTGTAAAATGCACCCCTGTTTGACCCCCATTTTTTCTCAAAATTTATTTTTAATCACATATTTTTCCATAAAATAATTTTACATATAAATTCAAATTCTTTTTTATTCACACATTTTCTAAAAAATTACTATTCCAAAACACATTTTCCCAAAAAAAAAAAAATCTCAAATAGGGGCTAAATATTAAGTGTACAACATTTATAAAAGATGAAATTGTGCAAAAATCTAAAGGGTAAATATATAGTCACCACTATTTTTATTTTTTGCAACACATTATATGTACATAGTACTTAATTTTATTTTATTTTAATGAACACAGTTTGGCAAAAAAATAGTGGGATAAAAGTACCAAATGAAGGAAAAGATTACAAATAATTATATAAAAAAAATTGGAGTAATAAAGTGTTACCTTGTCAAAACCTTGTCAAGAAAATTTAATAGGACAAAATTTGAGTTAAGGAAAAAGATTATAGTTGCTCCTCTGATTTCAGTAAATGATAATCCTTTTATCGAGCCATACATGTCTTGTACGTCAATGTCTTTAATATCACAATTTTTGGTGAAGTATATATCATGTTGTCTTGTATAATCTTTAAATAATACCATATTCATGTATGATATTTATCAATCTTTAATGAATGTAGAACATAATGATTCGAAAATCAGCTCTTGTTTATCTCTTCAAGAGTCTTTCATATATATATATATATATAGATAAGAGTATTATTTTGAGAGTATAATGTATTGTATGTTATAGGCATTCATTACTCAATGAGTATATTCTTTAAGAATATTGATCTGTATAAGTTGGTTTAAACAATTCTACAATATTCTTCTGAAATATTTAAATATATGAATTATGTTTCGTTCCAAAATAACAATTGATTATTCTTCTAGTATATTAAATTAATATATGAGTATGCTTCTTCTGGAACAATATATTAATATTTTTTTAGAGTATTGAAATTGTACAGCCATGCTCTTTAAGTGTAGGAAATATTTATTTAATGTAGTTATACAATTTGTGTAATTGAGACAGTACTGAACAACCAATTCAAAAGTATATATTACGTGGATTTTCAAAATATATTTTTGACATTAGGACTACCGATTAATGAGATTTTTTGTAAGAATTTCACTATTGTTCACATACAAATTTCTCACGAATGGATTGTTGGATTTTAATTACAACAGTTGGATATGAACAATAAGTTATAAATGTCATGTCCAAAGTTCATGACGATCGGACCACTAAATGCTAAAATATCAATATTTCGATTACATCTACACAGACTAACTAGATCCTGTGAATCTCTGCATGCTCATAATGTGTATAAAAATAAAAGACACGAGAGTGAAATATAAGAAAAGAAATAGAAAGAGTAAAAAGTGTAAATCTTATTATGAATCAATGCCCCGTATTCAGAAGGTTCAAAATGAGAGTTACAATTTGAGCAAAATAAACCCTATCAAAGTATAGACTTATCTAATTTTTCTGATAAGATCAACTAGATATCAACAATTATCTCATAATTTTATAACATACAACATTTTTTTTAAAAATATAGCATATCCACTAAAAACAAAATAAATAGGACACCAAACATCCTGTATCACTTTCCGTCAAAACAGATTTACACAAATACATTTTCTATTACTAACTTGTCATAAACACTCGAAATATAAGAGAACGATGAGAGAGTAAAAAAAAAAAAGTAATACACAAGCTTTTTGTTCATTATTATTATCATTATTATAATTTTTTTTCATTTTGCTTAAATAAAAGAACAAACGGACAAAAAAGAGGGGAATGCGCCAATAAATGAAGAAAAGTATGAAAAAAATTATAAGTTTTACGTTTTATATAAAATTTTTGAGAATAGATTTTGTAAAAAAATTATAATTTTTAAGAAAATCTGGTCAAAAAAAGGGAAATGTTATGGTTAACGTTCAAAAATATTTTATAAAAAAAATGTGTAATTGAAAAAATTGATAAATTTTGTGGATTGCATAAAATATAAGGTTGAAAATAAATTTGGAGAAAAAATGAGTTTTAAAAAAGTAGGATCAAACATAGACTACCCCTGTTTGGTGCACATTTTTTTTCCAAGAATGCATTTTTTTTGTTTGATATGATGTGGAATATGTGGTTGAAAAAAAAGTAAAAGTTATTGATGTGATGAAAAATATTATTTTATTGAAAAATATGTGGTTGAAAATGAGTAGAAAAATGATAATGAAAAAATAATGTGGCTCAAACAGGCCTAAGATTCCTTATAATTGATACTTGATATCTAACATAAAAAATAGCTAAATGAATGTTATGACGTCTTTAAATTAAGTCCTTATTTAACATCCATTATAAAGAGTTTTTTGGGAAACATAAGTTTTGAAATAGTGATTTTTGGATAGTGTGTGGTTAAAAAAATAAGAATAAGTTTTGAATTTGTGTATAAAATATTTTGTTTTATGAATGCGTAGTTAAAAATGAGTTTGAGAAAGGAAAAAAATTCTAAATTAATGAATGTCAAACAAGGACTAAAAAGTCAACATGCAAATAACTATTTATGAACATATAGACAATTCCATTGATTTAGTTATGCTTAGTTAATTTGTCTAATAGATAATGTCATTTGTACAATGTATGTTGATAAGTTGGTTGACAATGTTGTAAGTGTCAAAAGAGTGTTGGTTGAGAAAATAAATTATTTTTTAAACTGACCAATGACACAAGTCACGGTCAACGTTAAGAAAAATTATACACCAAGCATGATCTAACTTTTTATCTATCCACAAATAGTATACAGATAGGTAGAAAGGTGAAAAATTAATTCATAAAGGTGTGATTTTCATAGCTCTTGTATGTTTGACACGTATCTGTTTAGCTTTCAGAGAATAAGTTTTAATAGTTGTGTAGGTCCAATCTATACATTTTAAAAGTATCTAATACTTATAATCAATTTGAAAATCAGTTATTTTTTCAATGAATCATCAATCAAATAAATAATTTTTAATTTTCTTTCAAAATATTAATCACGACGGTTGAACTTCAATTCATTTTAACATTATTCACTTTGTTAAGCACAATTATTTTTTTGTTGACGTAGAAACTACAGTAGTTATTCGTGAGTGTGTACTGTATAAATCTCGTTCCATGTACAGTAGCTCGCAAATCACACATGAGAGATAAACCGCACAGGCAAGTCCGGTGCGACGGGTTCGACCGAGGAAGTGTTGACAGGGGATTCAAACTCGTGACTTTCGGTCTCCGCGTTCACCTGTTTCACCAACTCGGCCACCTCCGAAGGGGTTCGTTAAGCACAATTATTTGCTTTTACTTTTTATAGTATAGTTTTTTAAGGAAAAATATATTAATATATGTTTGAAAACTAATTTACAGAAAACTTTTTTCTTTTGAAATTTTTTTTAGAGAAAATCACATTGACAATTTTCTCTAAAAGCTCCCCTAATTAAAAATATTTTTAAAGTAACCAAATGGGTTCGCAAGTAATTTTTGAATCTCAAAAGTGATGTCAAACGAGCCTTTAATATCTCAACATCCTTTAGCCTCTGTTTCTAGATAAATATGTTACCAAATCATGAAGTAGTTATAAACTTCTGAAATCGAAGATAAAATAGAATTGTGAGTATGCTCAATCACGATATAATTATGTAGCATATTCACTTGAAAACATAAGACATGTTAGATCGATAATGGGAATATACAAATTTGCTGAATAATTAGAAAATACTTCATATACGTAATTATTTACATAATGAATTATATAATGATAAGGTGTTAAAATGTAAGTGCAAGTTATTTAATTGATGAGATTTTGATCCAATTAAATTTTTTTGTATCATCTTTTGATAAATTAATCTGTAAATGATTATTCACATGTAGCACAACTCGAATAATTAACCTCCTTAATTAGGTTATTACATTGTTCATACAGAGCGAGCAACTCAAGAATCCCATATCACTTTTCCAGAGGCACATGTCTTCAATTTCCAATCAATGCACTTCATCCCTTTTCATCAAAATTACAAAAGCGGGCAGGTAGGCACACAATTCCATATATCTTTTTCAGAAGGCTTGTAAATTGCAATCAATGAGCATATTCTGCTGAATAATTTTCTACAATAAATGAACAGGAATTCAATTTGCATCCCATCTCTTACAACAAAATCCAATGGAATACAGTTAAGTGTACAATATTTGTTAACAATGTGCCGTCAAAAATCCTAACATGCGATGTAGAATATAATTTTTTAAAATGGATGGATATGATGATGTCAAATAGGATGTTGTCAACCAATATTGTACATGTAGCATTATTCTTTCCAATATACTGTAGTTATGTTGCAATTAACTGGTAATTGGCTTCCGAGTAATCTAACAAAACTAGGCAACCCGACCAATATCAATGCGGTGAAGCACAGAGAACTTATGTTGGCCTCGTTTTTTGTAAGGGTGACGTGACTAACAAATCTCGATTCCTCTCATGTCCATGTAGCCATTTCCTCATACTTGGACAAACTATTAGAGCACATGGTCTTATTCGGTAGGGGGAAAGGCGGTCGTGAGCACTTCGACGATCAAGTCAATTTATTTGTAAGTATTTTGGTGTGATACGTACTAAGATATAAGCTACAATAAAAAAGGGTTCGAATTTGAGAGTATGTAGAGAGTAAAAAATGAGATAGCAAAGTTATGATTGAGTGTATAAAGTTACATTACCTTCAAATGACACTAAATATGAACTTTTATAGTAGAAGATGTGGAATACCTAACAATTGGATGGAAAGATATGTGGCCTTATCTCAAGTACTAACAAGTGTGAACTTCAAACTGAATTTATTTTTCATGGAAAATGTCAGTTTTCCATCCAAATTTTTACTTTGAAGTTTTTTATCATTATTTTTTTCATGGGAAATATTTTTCAACTTTAAAAAAATGTCTAATTTTCAAGGAAAACATTTTTTTTGGGGTGGGGGTGGGGTGGGGGGGGGTTATGTTTTTGTGAAAATATTTTATTTTCTATGATATATTTTTCATGTCAATCAAACACCCTCTTAATGTTTTAATTGTTTGCAGTTCTATGGCCTAAATTGTGAGGACTAGACTTGACATTTTGACTTAGTAGAGCGGCTATTACAGTAAGTGATCACATCAATCAATCACAAAAGATCTTGTATAGAAGAACTCTGCATTGCCTCGCCACGTCCATTAGAGTTCGGCCTCGCTATGAAGGTTCGGCCCTTCACAAGGGTTCGACCTCTTCATGGGAGCGGAATTACCACTTGGAGCTGCCACTCAAAGAGTGGACCCTCATTTGGTAGAGGCGTAACACCATATAAGTATGATTTTATCAAAACAAACACAGACAAAAGGATTAAGAGTAGAACAATGTGATAGGTGCAATGGTCTACCAATCTGATTAGGAAAGAAAAGAGAATGGAGATTGAATGTTCAAAATAGACAAGTTGCATCCAACGTATGCTCTAACAAACCCGTTTCACATGCACCAAATTGCATAAATTTAGCTTGCAACACGGCCAAGAATATCAACAGACTGGTATATATAATAAGCAAAAATGGAAAAAGAAGAAGTAAAATGGCTTTGACTTTTAAGACACTGTAGTAAAAAAATTGGAATGGAAGAATACTGCTGGCATTAACCAGTACTATTAGATCCACATCTCACAGTTTCATACGCCGCGTGATAGCATCTGTGAGGCAATTAACTCAATTAAGTTCATAATATCCATTAACAAGATCAAAAACTTTCGAACTTTTTGGAGTGATTGCTCCATTGGTGATCAGTCCAAAAATGATGTAGTAAGTGCTGACCTCCTCCTGCTTTTTCAGTTCTTGGATTAACAATTACCTCAAAGCTTTGTGCCACCCTTGGCCCAATATTCAGCCGAAGCTTCAGGCATCGCTTTTGTTTTCAAATTCAAATCACAACAGCTTAAGCCTGATTCCTAATAAATTAGGTACATAAACACTTTTCGCCTCGTCTACTAGAATATCCAATGCCACTTATGGGGATCTTCTTAGAAAATATCGGTGGTATTAGCATTCAAATTTGCATAAGAAGGTTGTCGATAGGGAGGAAGGCACCAGTTGTGTTCCCTTGTCGCAATCAAATGTTTTGATTGACGTTGCAAAACACACCATAAAATAAAAGTTCTGACATAAGGAAACCACACTCGAAGTAATATTCAGCATTACACGAGGTAACCTTCATCTGGCCTCGCATTCTGTATTAAGCATGACCATTCGGGATCAAAGGGTTTTTACTGTATTATATAATAATATTGTTTAACAATAGGTTTGAATTTCTCTTACAGCTTCAGTCCAAAAAATTGTTGAGCTTCAAAGGGAATTTAAGAACAATATGACTAAAAGTCCCATCAATACTTTAACCAATTCTATGCTATGAATCGCCTTGATTGTGAGGTCAGTTCTAACAGACAAAACGCCCTTACCCTATATAAAATTCCCTTTTTATGAATAATATTGAAGTGGTGGGTAGTATTTTAAACACCCCCCACCCCACCCTTCTTTTCAACCGTACTACTAAGCCAAATTGAAAGAAGGCCTAGCATTTGTCACAAGAACATGTGTGTGAACGAGCAAGCTTACTCTCAAACAGAGTCCTTGGTCGGACTTGTTAAATTTCTTCCGAATCATCATGGGTGAGAATCCTGACGGTTCCCTGACTAGCAAGGGAATTCTTTATTAGTCATTCAATCAGAGACATGATGATTCGGAAGAAACGTGTTATCCCTCTTCCAAATGGCCTTAGATAGAAGTCCTACTTTTTACCATACATACAGCCAACCACAGACTTCTCTATGGCCAACCTTGATGATATAACGAGCTTATTAATTCGAGAATGTTGTGTAGATTCTCACACAGATTTCCTCACTAAATGCAGTCACCCTTTATGGAAAAATCCAGATTTCTTTATAACCCCACCTTTCAAAAGAAACAAAGATATTAACCATACTAAAGCCAGCCATATTGGAATAAGCCCATAACATCTCCAGTTAGCCACCAAAGAGTTAAACCAATTGCAAACCGAATGTCTCATTGAACCAACTACTTCCCAATAAGAGTGTCAAGCTTTTTATGTCAATAAAAGAAGTGAACAAGTTCGTGCAAAAATGAGACTTGTAATTGATTACAAACCTCTGAATCACTTCCTTGCTAATGACAAATTTCCTCTTCCAAACAAAAGAAGTTTATTTGCCACTTATCTGAAGCAAAAATATTTTCAAAGATTGATTTAAAAGTGGGATTTTGGCAATTGGTGGTTAAGGAAGAAGAAAGGCACAAGACAGGGTTCTGTATCCCGAATCATCACTACCAGTGGACGGTTGTGCCTTTTGGTCTTAAGACAGCCCCTTCATTGTTTCCGAAGGCTATCATATTAATTTATCATCCAATATTAGAATCAGCTTTAATCTATATTGAAGAGAATTCTATATTGATGATATTCTCTTATTCTCAAAGGATGCAGAGACTCATTCTCAGCTGTTGTCTAAGTTCACTGATTTGACAAAATAATTTGGAGTTATGCTTTCCCAAAAGAAAATGGCTATTAGGGTCTCTGAAATTGATTTCTTGGGCATGCATATTAAAGATGGTCAATATTTGTTGCAACCACATGTTGGTCAAGAACTATTAAAGTTTGCAGAGACAGACCTCTCTAAAAAGGAAGTTCAACAGTTCATTGGAATTGCGAACTATATGACATACTTTGTTGATCATTTATCTCTTACTATCAGACCATTGCAAAACATGTTGAAAAAGGATGCACCACCATGGTTTTCAGAACAAACAAAAGCAGTTTGGAAAATAAAGCAAGAAGTACAAGGACTCCCAGCTCTGTCTATTCTTACTGATGGAAAAAGGATTTCACAAACTAATGCAAGTGATTTATACTGGGCAGCAATTCTCTTGGAAGAGAAAAATGGAAAGAGAAACATATGTAGATGCAAAAGTGATCATTCTCTGAAGCAGAAAAACATTATCATTCCACTTTCAAAGAAATTCTGGCGGTCAAACATGGAATTGAGAATTTTCAATTTCATCTCACTTGAGACAAATTCTTAGTTGAAATGAATATGTTAGCGTTCCCTAAAATGCTCTCATTAAAACATAAACAAATTCCAAACTCACAACTGCTCAAATGGGCAAAATGGTTTTCAAAAAAACATTCTTCCAAACTTACTCACCGAACCAATATTTTTTCATATCCAACCAATTCCCATAATCTGCATAACGAGTTCTCCTTCCTCTTTATTGTCCCAAAATGATTCAATTCCTCGAGAACTCAACAACCTCATCCAAGACAAAACTCTAACTCCAGATCCAAAGAACTCATGTTGAAATACCAGTTCATTGTTACCAGACAAACAGGAATTGAAACATTTGGTGGTCTTGGATTTCATCGAGACAATTATTTTTCACATTGTTCCATATGATTCCACACTAAGCAATTTCAAAATTTCCAAAAGAATTGCTTTGCTTTCTATAATATTTGTTGGAACTTTACCAAATTGGAATCTCTTTTAACATTAGTGATTCTCTTGAATGGTTCAAAGAAATCAGTTTTCGAAATTCTAATAGAAAAGATCCATTTCAAGAAGCACTTTTTGAAGTAAAGAAATTCTTTGAATGGTTTTATCCCATTTCTCATTGGATAAAAATGTTTGAAGCATTTTCTTTAAAATTTAAAGATTTGAGAACTTCTCAAAAAAATGTTTTTGCAATCTTGATTTTCCAAAGGCAATGATATTTTACATAGACAGGTTAATATGAACATTTTTTCATGTTAAGGAGTATGCTATTCAACATTTCAATCTACATCAAGATTGGGAAAGGTATTCAAAGGAGTTTCGAGAATTTCAAAGGAGGCTGAAATCAATCAGACACTTCCTCCTCAAATTTGGCCATACATAAAAGACGATGCTCCATGGGAGATCTTACTTCTAGATTTTGCAGCCAAGATCCACTAGGACACTAAAAAACATTGAGAAGGACAATGTCAACTTTTTGGACAAATATTTGGACGCTACACATCTACTTCATGGGAAAACGACATGACACATTGTAACCAGATTTTTTTAGGAAGGTCACACCAATGTTTTGGAGAAACATCCAAATATCGAGAAACAACACCAGAACAACATTTTCGTCAAAATCTTTGGAATGAATTTAAGGGAAAATAAAAATTGATAAAAGGGTTTTCTTCTTAACCAATGTAGTTCACTCAATCGTTAATAAAGTTCAATAACTGAATTGGTTGAAAGAAAACCTAAATGACCAACTTGAAAATTTTTCTTGAACTTCGGTGACCATTTGTGAAAAATTAATTTTATTTATTTCCATTAGAGATGATCACGACGTTGTATTAAGTAATAAAACTAAGAGCATATCCAAATTGCACTAAAAACCGTGCCACAATGCCTCAAAATACTTAGGACATCATGTAGATGTACTAGACATTCTATTTTACTTTATTTATTTATAATTTATCTCTATTGTCACTACGTTCTCTCTCTTGTACATGTGACCCACAATTTCTTCCATTCACAACTCCATTGGAGATACTCTTTCTCACCATCTCTATTTTACTTGTTACGTGTACAAAAATCCACACGGTTACATTGGAGATGCTCAATGGGAGAATCTGAAAAAAGTTAAGTTAATCGTTGAAATGGACATTGTTCATAAAATTTCTCTCCGGTGAGATGGAAAATGTCAATGTGATGTGATAGAATTTAATTTGGATAACATGAGGTGACTGACTACTTTAAATTGAAAGACTACTGATCTACCTAAAAATAATGCACAAAGATTAGTAGTTCAAATTTGATCTCATACGAGTTCTGCCTATAATTCAAATTTCATCTCTAAGGTACATTTTATATGAGGGATATATAAATAATAGTAAACTGGAGAGAAAGAAAATAAGAAACAAGAGAGAGAAATTATGGTGGCTCAATTAATCTTTACATTTAATAGTTCTTTTGAGATTATCTTTCTTCTTTTTTCTCACCACGTTAATTAGACATAGTTTTAGACATATTGCATTGGAGATGAATGTTTAATTGTTTATAGATATCGTCTCTTCTTTTTATATGATAATTTTTTAGTACAATTCTTATTAACATTGGAGATGCTCGTAAAATTTTGATCAACGTGGCATGTTCGTCTAGCACGGTTCTATGAACAATGAAGTGATATAAATAATAAAATTAATAAAAAAGTCTTATATATTTACGTTTAATTTGACCTTTATTATTTCTATTGACGTCACATGAGATAATCCCATTCCCCTTAGACCGGACCGGTTATCAATGGAGATAAATGGCATTGTTCTTTGTGAAATTAACTCGATCTGGACAAATGTACAACTCCATAAGAGGAACGTACAAAACTGTTCACATGATCTCCTCTATAAAAACCCAGAAGCAGAGAGCCAGACAGAGATTAATTACAGCAGAGGGAGACATGGAAGAGGAGGAAGCCATGCTGAAAAGGGAAGAAGAAAATGATGAGGATGAAGAAGATGAAAAAGGAGAAGAAGAAAAAGAGGAGAAATTGACGCAGAAGAGTATTATTAACAGAATAATAATGGAGGAAGTTGTGGGTAGGCTTGGGAATGGAGATCTGAAGGAGAAAATAGAGGCCGCCATGGCCATAAGGAAGCTGGTGAGGAAATCCAATTCCAAATTCTCCAAGAGTGTTGTACGCTCTCGCTTGGCCTCAGCGGGTGTTATTGCCCCTCTTGTTTCAATGCTTCAGCCTTCCTTCCCGCTGTCCGCCCGAGAGCCAGCGCTCCTCGCCCTCCTCAATCTCGCCGTACGCAATCAAAGGTTTTGAGTTTTCTCCCGTCTTTCAATTACTATATTTTGCTACTGTATAGGTAATATGTGTGATTTTCTGCTTCGGTTAAAATTCTGAGTTAATTAATGGAAAGAAACATACAATGGAATTGAAGACAATTTTTTGTTAGGAGTTTGCAAAATTTTGTACCAATTCTTTGTACATGCACATATGTGTGTGTGTGTGATTGATTATATTTGAGATATCTGTTGTCATTTATTTCTTTTAGTTTTATGGTATAAGAAGCTTTATAAAATTGGACATTGATTTGGGTTGTTGGGGGTGGGGGATTGTGCAGTTGAGGATTATTGTCCATCTTAATTTTCAGTAGCGTGTTCAGGGAACCAGTAAAGAATTTCTAGAATGATTCGTCCAATTGTAGGAATAGGCTAATTGATGTAGAAAAATAGAAGAGAGAAAAGAATTTGAGAGAAAATGTCAAGTATACTTAATATAACGAGCATAACAAAGTTGAGGGCTTTTTCAGCCATCATGCTGTTTTTTGAAAGGTATTTCTAGTATCTTCAGTGACGACTGTCTTTTATCCTCATTACTAATGGAATCCAA
>CAIGRP010081114.1:0-23665 GCA_903798385.1 Fraxinus cuspidata | reverse complement strand
TCAAACTCACCTCTCGATTCGTAAAAAACTCAAGTATTCATCAAATTATTGGCCAGATAATTCAAAGTATTAAGATCATAACAAGATCAACACATAAAAGAATAAACCACAGAAATCTTTGAATAAAAGAATCAAGGGTCACAGAAGACTATATTGTATGCCCTAATCTAGAGTTTAGTTACGCATAATGTAAAAGGAAAAACAAATAAATGCCTTTGAGTAAATCATTGGATTAATTGAATAAAAATATAAAAGAGAATCAACTCTTGCACCAAGGTCTTTCCAATCTTTGCTTTAAACTTGAATCTCGTGATGAATCTCTTCTTTGGATTTAGCTTTTCGATTTCTCATTGTATCTCTTTTTTTTCAATGTTTGGAACCTCCAAATTATGCATCTTTAGGTTTATTTATACTTCCCTACTCGTGCTTGGCAAGTTTGGAGTTTTTCTGGCCTTCTTGCTGCCCAAACAGCAAACCTTAACTTGGGCAGCACAGCGGCATGCAGAGCCTAGGCTCCGCGATAGTTGTCCGGCAGCGCCTAGGTGCTATGCCAGGCGTTGTCTTGCTTAAATAAATCTGCTCCTAGGTAATATGCAGCGCTTGGGCGCTGCTTCTCTGCATTTTTTCCTTTGTCTTTTCCAGTGCTTGGACGCCATTTTCTGTATATTTTCCCCTTTTGCTTGTTTCTACACTTCAACACCCCCTTTTTCGCCTCTTTACTACACCTTTAAAGCAACACTGGTAAAGGTATTAAAAACGCTCTATAATCATAAAATTAAGCCAACAATTAAGTTAAATTAATATAAAACTCATGTGTAAAACACACTTCACATACACATTTTGAATAATGAGTCATTTGATTTTTTTAACCTTGTATTTTCTCAATTCATCACGATAATTGGGTCCATGTAATGATTTTGAAGGGGTGTTCTTTTGAGTTTCTTCTTCAATTAAATCATCAATATTTTCTAGACAAAATCACATATTTTCATTGCTTTGTTTGTAATCTAATGAATATGCTTGAGAAGAATTTTCTTTTAAATCCTTTGAGTCTGATCTTCTTGATGAAGATTTTGTAAGAGCGGCAATTCTTTCTGATATAGCTTGTAGTTCTTCAGGAGTTTTGCATTGACTAAACATAACCAATAATCTTGATTTTTCCGTGAGGAAATCGGCACTTTTGTCAAGTTCCTTTTTGGATAATTTTGTAATGCCAGTGTTCCTCTGTTCTTAAATCCATGAATTTATTGCTTTTGGACAGCAATTATTTTCATAAAATTTTGATCACCATTTGATTTTCAGTCTTCGAATAACCTTTTTTAATATGATATTCATAGCCTTGCTTTTGAACCATTTGATTGTCCAAACAGAATATCCATGAGACTTTTAAATTATGAGCATATGGAAATAGAAGATTTTCTTGAGACTTTGAAAAGGTTTTTGCCTCTATTTTGAAGTGTTTGAACCTTTGAAGAGTAAGACTATGTAAAATGTTCTCTTCAAGTCCAAAATATTCGAAAAATTTTTGAAGCCACTTTGAAAATTTGGAGAACAATTTTGATGAAGAAGTATAAACCAAGAAGGGTAATTGGTCTAAAGCAAAATACATTAAACCAAGCTTCTTAGTAATCAAAATAATTGAAAATAGATTCAAATTATTCGTCTTTTGAGTGACATGTTCTCTTCTCTTTCCATGGGTCATGTCCCCGGACTTCAAATGACAATACCTCTTGAATTGAAATTTTGAAAAAATCAATATGATTTTTCTTTTGTTGATTTTGGGTATGAATTATTATGGCTGATCCTGATTTAATGAAGATAGCTTCATAATAAGCTCTGGATTTTTTGATTTTTTTGGCATAAAACTTTGAAGGAAAAATGTTTTGAAGGCATTTTTCAAGAGATGAATACCTATGAATCCAAAATGTTTCCATCTCGAAAATAGAAATATGAATGGGTTTTGTAAAATATTGAAAAGATAAAGGAGGATTGATATCTAGTAATTTTAAAGATCCTATTTGAAGAGTTTTTATGAAGTTTGAAGGGTTTTCTTACTAAGTTTGAGAAGATGGGATTTTTTAGGCTAAAGTATTTTTTGAGAAGAAGAGCTATGTTCAACATATTTTATGCATTTGAATGAATTTTGAATATATTCGTCCATTGAACAAATAGGAATTGAAACTTTTTTGTATCCTTCTTCGTTAAGGAAAAGGATTCCATATTTTCTTTGAATATTTCACTCAATTTTAATATTTATGCAATTTTTTCTCATAATTTTCTCTCTTTTGTAAGAATTCTTTTGTGAAGAAGTCTACAAGAAAGTTTGACAATCCTTGTATATATAGAATTTCAAAATCAAAACATGAAAGGATTGCTTGCCACATGGCAAAGATTTGTTTGGAAACTAGATTTTTAACATCCTTTTGTAAAACATCTTTGATGCTTTATAGTATGTTTTTAAAATAAACTTTTTGTTCATTAAATCAACTTGAAATTTTGAAATACATAAAACAATAGAAAAAAAAATTTCTTGATAGTTGAATAATTCTTTTGAGGACCAGTCCCAACACCAGAATGAAATTGAGCTAACTATTCTTGACTAGATTCTTTTGGAATCTGTTTGAGGACACCACCAAAACCAATGTCTGACGCATCAGTGATGCGGGTCTAATATTGATAGACAAGGAATACTTTTGATAGCATTTTTGACATTTTGAGCAGTCACGGTATACTCGTGACTCCATGGATCGGGTTATTTTGTAATCTTTTGTAAAGAGGTGCACATAGGATCCTTATCTCTATATCACTCATTTTCTATAACGTAATTTATACCGGAAGTGTACAGTGTCAAGTTTTGTAATATAATAATAGAGTTAGAGTGTCGAACCCACAGGGATTGTAATTCAAATTTCTACTAAGTACTATAATTATTTAGCATCTATTTTATCTTGATGAATGAATGTTATAATCAATGTTTTTAAACTAATATAGTGACGAATTCAACCAATAAATGCAAGCTAGAAGAATAATCAAGTGAGAAATCCTACGGTTATGATTTCACCTAACTATCAAATATGATTCTCAATTATATAATTATTTCTAATCAATTTTTCAAAGTTTATAAGCAAGAACACTACATAATTTTACTTCCTCTCTCGAGTGCCGAGTAAGAAATATTCCTATATTTCAATTCCAATATCTCAATTCCGAATTAAAATATAGAATTTATCAAGTTCGTGGTTCTTAAATGGAACAAGCTTCAACGGAATTATACTTTCTCTAGAAGCGTACAATTTCATATGTTGTGTTATTATTATGATCACGCCTGAACTCCCCACTCTCAAGTGCCGGAATTGACTAGCATCAAATCATTCAATTATTGGCCCATTAATTGAAAGTTTTAAAATCATAACACAAATAAACACATGTGAAAAATCTAATAGAAATTACTAAAATTAATCAATCCATATTCTCAAGTTTTTTGCTACAATCAAACTCTAGATAATGAATTTAGATCATGGTGTAATCTATGAAAATACTAAAATTTAAAAAGACATAGGGAAGAGAATAGAAATTGACACGACCCGTCCCGAATCACCCCAATAGACCTGACACGTGCCGTGCGCTGATGGTAGATACTAGCTTAGTGTCGGACCCACCATCAATGCGACTTTGACCTACTATAACTGTGACATATATTTATAAAAATTTTGACAAAGCTCTCCCTGAAATATAGATTAAAACCACCGAAACAAAAATAAATTTTCTGAAACATGTACAAGTAATTTACAATAGGGTACACCAGCCTCTCCAAATACAAACTATTTTAAAAAAAGTGCACTGAAATGAAAATTTGCACTTCTATCCAATTTCGAAGACTCCAATGCACTATGTATACAAAAACTGCAGTTAGTCCATGATATGGAAACATTTTCCGCAGCTCAACTCAGTTACTTCCTGATAATAAAAATGGTGAGAATTTACTTGAGCTTTTGACTCAGTGAGTTGATAGTTTACAAATAAGTATATTTTTCTTCCATTTATACATATTTTTTTAAAAAAATTCTTACTCTTTATTCTGAAATGAACTATTATCTGATATTTGAAAATATGTGAATCAACATCTGAATAAACATAATTTGATATACTAAAGAGTCACACCAATAAGTACCCAATGAATAGCCTTACTCATGTACAGAGTAACCTTGATGTACAAGGTAAAGCCATTCAAATCTGATAATCTGGTCATATGCACGCAGAGCTGCTCCAAAGGCTAATTTCTTCTCTTGTTCTTCTTTGTCTTATTCTTGAATCACTTGATTTTTTTCCTCCTTGCTTTCTTAAAGAATTGTGTTGAATTCCCCATTACCTCTTGAACCGTTCTCCCCCTAGAACTAGGTCTTAAGGGTTGTATTTATAGTCTTTTGAAGTCTTGGATGGGTTGGAGTGATGTTGGGTCAAGAAAAGGTCCAAAAAAATCAAAATCATTTTTCTCGTCCAGCGGGCGCACAGTTTGAGATGGAAATTCAGCACTGTGCATTCTTCATTATTTTTGTCATAAATTTTTCTCTCGATATCCAATTGAGGCTATTCAAGATAAGTTGGAAAGATAAATCAGAGGGATACAAATTTACTTCATATATAATTTTCCAATTTGAATGTTTACTATGTCAAAAATGAATCTCAATATGAGACTGAAACTCATGAGCATAACTTTTTCAGTCGGAAATTGAAGTGTGATCATACTTTACCTATATTTCATCCCTTAGACTTCATTCTTCATCCAATTGACTCCTAGCACTCTCGAATTTTCACTGTGAGGTCCGACACAACTTTTGATTATTTTCACTTTAGTCCCAACACTTTGAAACTCTTACAATTTAACCATCTTCTCCAACTTTGCCAACTTTTACTTATTTCCTTCAATTTAATCAATATATATCACAATATTAAAACACACATTAAAATGCTCTAAAACTCGTAGAAATTAGTTAAATATCAAGTTTAGATGATGTCTAAAGTATGAGTGAAATACACTATCATCACTCTATGATAAAGTCACCTACGTAATTGACACAACTTAAAAATCTTTAAACATTGTTTTTGTCTAAAATTTCGTCAGAAATTTATCTGTAAAATCTTCTTTGAATTGGTGTGATGGTTCATAGATGAATGTTATGTCCTAAGAACCTAATTCTTGTTTGACATAAAATAATTTTTTTAGAAGAAACTGCTAAACCATTATTTTTTACAACATTAATAATTGTATTGAGATGTTTGAAATGTTGTTCAAAACTTTCTGAAAAAGTTAGAACATTATCAATACATTATCAAAATGAACAATAATAAAATTTGAGTAAGGATTGAAAATATCATTCATGATTTTTTGAAATTCTGAAAGAGCATTTTTTAGGTCGAATGGCATAATATTTCATTCATATTGNTATTTCATTCATATTGGCCAAAAGGAACATTGAAAGCAGTTTTGTAGCGATCTTTTTCCTTAATTTGTATTTGCCAAAAACCTGACTTCATATCAAATTTAGAAAAGATCACAGCTTTGAATAACCTATTTAATAGGTCTTTCTTTTGAGGTAATGGATATCTAATCCATTGAAGAGTTTTATTGAGATGTTTGTAATTAATAACTAGACAAGAGACTCCTCGTTCAATTTCAGCGGACTTATTGACATAAAATGCTGAGCAACTCCATGGTTATTTACTTGGACGGTCCTCGATACACTTTTGAAAAAGAGAAACCTGCTTTAGAAAAGAGGAATCTTCAACCGTTTCTCGATTCTTTGAAATCTTATCTCTTCTTTTAGAAATTGAATATGCTGTTTTTTGAAATAAATATTGTTAATAACTTTTGAAATATAAGCTTCTTTCAAAAAATTAACATTTTTGTAAGAATGAGGATTTTTAAATTTGAAAGTAATTTCTTGTTCAAAAATATTTGTAGTTAAACTTTTTGATTCAGCTTGAAAATGATAAATTTGAACAATAAACGGAGTACCAAGAATTACTTTTTGGTCTATATCTTTAACAAGATAAAATATATTTTTAAAACAAATATTTAAATTACAAACATGAGCGTTTGAAAGTTTGTATTGAATATTCAACATTTTTCCACTAGCACCATAAAGATGCTCTTTCTGCAAAGAGCTTTGGAAGTCGAGATATAAATCTCTCTTTCCAATAAGATGGATCACATTCTTCTCGTAATAAGAAAGAGATAATTACTCCACCAGTTTTTGAGCTGACCCGTAAATCCTATAATCAGATTTACAGTTGCAGTTTTGGGATCAACATTTTTTTATCTATATGCTTTCCAACACATAGACATAACTTCTAAGAGTTGAATAATTTAATACTCTGTTAAACCGTCAATATTCCATTCAGTAACAGAATCACCAGTAAAAGACATTTGGAATTTTACTTTTTCTTCAAAAAGCAAATCAGGAACATTATTTTGAGGATAATATGGAGGAACTTTTGAATATGAACCTTTTAGTTTATTGATATGAAAATTTTTGTTTTCATTTTCAACAAATTGAGATTCAATTTCATCAATAGTATGGATATTTTTTTAAGGAGGGGCTAAATTAGATAATTGAGTTATATGTTCTTTTAAAACTTGAGTCTCATTATCTAATTTTCCAATTTGAGGAATCATATTTGAAGGATAAGATTTGAATAAAACATTGACAAGAGTTTTTTCCTTTGTAGTTGATTTTGAAATGGATTTCTCATAATCAGAATTTAATTCAATTTTGTTTAACTGAGAGCACATAGATTGAAGAACAACATTAGTATAGTTGTTTTGAGTTTGAATGTAGCTACTACTTCGGAATTATCTGCTCTTTCGCTTGATATTTTTTGAGAGGAGATGCAAGAATTTCAGTATTTCCTAGAGAAACTAATATATCTTGCATAGGAGAATGAATAGTTTGAAAAGTATTACTCTTAGGTGTTTTACAAATCGTTTTTTGAAGAATTTGTGTTTAGGATAACTTTTGA
This sequence comes from Fraxinus cuspidata, assembly GCA_903798385.1. NCBI lineage: Eukaryota > Viridiplantae > Streptophyta > Magnoliopsida > Lamiales > Oleaceae > Fraxinus > Fraxinus cuspidata. The sequence goes on along the minus strand of CAIGRP010081114.1, from coordinate 16,645 downwards.
TTTAATGGATTTTTTTATTATAAACTTTGAAATATGTTCACTCATAAAAACTTAAATCTTCTAGAAATGACTCAAATTCTTTCTGGTAGGATTCAATTTCTTCCTTTGAAAAATGTTTTGGAAATATTTTTCTAAAACTTTTGGCTTCAGGGGTTTTACCGGTCATGAATTCATTTCTTCTATCTATTGTAGAAGAAATTACATTACATTGCTAATCTAACTTCTCTAAATGAGGTACCATATCAGCTAAGGTTGGAGAACTAAGTTGATCTAATTCAACTTCTTTTATCAGTTTGATAATGAGTTTTTTGAATATTGTGATTGAAATCAACTTCTTTTAAAGATTTTAAAGAAGATGTTGAAAATCTTGAAGATTGAAAAATATTTTGAAAAGTATTTTTAGATCTATTATCAGATCTAGATGAATAAGATTTTTGAAAAGTATTTGAAGAAAATGGTTTATCAAAAATAACTTTGACATGACCATCGTGAAATGAAATAATTTGATCACAAAAATTTCGAACAAGACTTGGAACTAGATTTTGATCATTTTCAAAATCACATTCTAATCCTCTAGATTGAAAATTCAAAGAAATACACTCGGGAATCATAATATTTGAATGAAATGGACAGACCTCAACAAAAAGACTTTCATCTCTTGGAGAAGATCGAAGAGCACGAATATTGAGTTGAGAAAATAATTCCTTCTTCTTCAAAGTTGAAATGAAAAACTTTTCCTTCTTAAAAAAGAAGAAAAAAAATTCCAGAAAGAAAATAATTTTCTAAAATTTTCTTGTTCAAATTTTTTTTCCCAAAAAAACGATTTTCAAAGAAAAAGTTTTCAACAAATTCTAATGTCACGTGCTGATAATTTAAGCAAACAGTTAATTATTCTAATAAGTGTTCTATGAAATGAAAGATTAATAATCTTCAAATAGATGAAGATATTAAGCTTGAACTTCTCAATTTTATCAATTCCTTTCTTCTGATTCTGAATTAGAAATGGTTTATCGACATCAAGAAGACTCTGAAGTTGAGACTAGTTCTAGTTCTATTTCCTCCTCTTCAAATCAATCCAAATAAATTTGTGGTTGCAAAACTATAAATGTTTTTACCAAAGAAGAAGAACATATTCAACAGATAGTTGAGAAATTGAAAATCCTCAATTGAAGAAAATGTTCAAATCTCTTATTCTTTCAAAACTTGATAAATTTGATTATCATCATAGTATTAAAATATTATGAGTAAATTCAAATCTAAATCTTCAAAATTTTCCAAATCATCTAATTCTGATTTAAGATCAAAAATCAATGAGATGAGATCTCAAATTTCTATTCTTCAAAATGAAATGAAAAATGTCAGAATGGAAGTAGTTCTCTTGAAAACTAAACAAGAGAATGATTCTGATTCTTGTGAACAAGAAGAAGTTGCCTCTTAGTCTTCAAATTTTTCCCAAACTGAAGAAGAAAATGCTAATGTTAGTAGCCCTATTCAACTTCGAAAATGGTATTGTCAAATGGATAATATTATCAATAAAGATTTTAATCTTCATAGTAGAGTCTTAATTGATTCTGATGCAGATCAAAATTGTACTAGGGAAGGATTAATTCCTACAAAATATTTTGAAAAAATCACTGAGCGTCTTTATGGTGCTAGTGGAAAAATGTCTAATATTCAATATAACTTTCAAAAACTCATGTTTACAATTCAAATATTTGTTTAAAAATATATTTTATCTTACTAAAAATTTAGATCAAAAAGTAATTCTTGGTACTCCATTTATTGATCAAATTTATCATTTTTCAAGCTGATTCAAAATGTTTAATTACAAATATTTTTAGATAAGAAATTACTTTCAAATTCACAAATCCTTATTCTTACAAAGATGTTAATTATTTGAAAGAAGCTTCTATTTCAAAAATTATTTACAATATTAATTTCAAAAACCAGCATATTCCATTTCTAAAAGAAGAGATAAGATTTCAAAGAATTGAGGAACAGTTGAAAGATTCCTCTTTTCTAAAGTAGCTCTCTTTTTTAAAAGCGTATCGAGGACAAAATATCCTCCACTATTCCAAATTCTTTTTGGATTAGGAAAAAACATGTGGTATCCCTACCATATGCTCATGATTTTCATGAATGAAACATCCCAAAAAAATCTCGTCCTATTCAAATGAACAAAGAATTACTTTATCACTGTATCAAGAAAATCAATGATTTACTAGATAAGAATCTTATCCGTCCAAGTAAATCACCATGGAGTTGTTCAGTATTTTATGCTAATAATTCTGTTAAAATTGAACAAGGAGTCCCCATTTAGTTATCAATTAGAAATCTCTCAATAAAGATCTTCAATACATTAGATATTCATTACCTCAACAGAAAGACCTATTAAATAGGTTATTCAAATCAGTGATCTTTTCTAAATTTGATATGAAGTCAAGTTTCAGGCAAATACAAATTAAGGAGAAGATCGCTACAAAACTGCTTTCAATTTTCTTTTGGCCAATATGAATGGAATGTGATGCCATTCGACCTCAAAAAATGCTCTTTCAAAATTTCAAAAAATCATAAATGATATTTTCAATTCTTATTCAAATTTTATTATTGTTCATATTAATGATGTTCTAATTTTTTTCTCAAAGTTTTGAACAACATTTCAAACATCTCAATACAGTTATTAATGTCGTAAAAAATAATGGTTTAGCTGTTTCTACTAAAAAAACTTTTTTATGTCAAACAAAAATTAGGTTCTTAGGACATAACATTCATCTAGATCATTACACCAATTCAAAGAAGTCTAAATTTCACTGATAATTTTCCTGGTGTTTGGACTAGCTCTCAAAAGAATTATTCAACTATTAAGAAAGAAATTTTATATATTGTTTTTTGTATTCCAAAATTTCAAAATGATTTAATAAACAAAAAAAGTTTATTTTAAAAACAGACTATAAAGCATCCAAAGATGTTTGACAAAAGGATGTTAAAAATCTAGTTTCCAAGCAAATTTTTGCCATGTGACAAGCAATTCTTTCATGTTTTGGTTTTGAAATTCTATATATATAAGGATCTTCAAACTTTCTTGCAGACTTCTTCACAAGAGAATTCTTACAAAAGAGAGGAAATTGTGAGAAAAAATTAGATAGATATTCAAATGAGTGAAATATTTAAAACAGAAAATATGAAATCCTCTTCCTCAAAGAAGAATGATAAGAAAAAAGTTTCAATTCATATTTGTTCAATAGACGATCATATTCAAAATTCATTCAAATGCTCAAAATATATTGAGCATAGCTCTTCTCAAAAAACTACTTTAGCCTGAAAAATCCCATCTTTTCAAACCAAAAAGAAAACCCTTCAAACTTCAGAAAAGCTCTTCAAATAGGATATGGAAAATTATCAAATATCAATCCTCCTTTATCTTTTCAATATTTTACAAAATATGTTCATATTCATGTTTTCAAGATGAAAACATTTTGGATTCATAGGTATTCATCTCTTGAAGAATGCTTTCAAAACATGTTTTCTTCAAGTTTTCAATTTATGCCAAAAAAATATAATCCAGAGTTCATTATGAAGCTATCCTTATTAAATCAGGATCAACCATAATAACTCATACTCAAAATCAACAAAAGAAAAATCATAATAATTTTTCCAAAATTTTAATTCAAATGGTACTGTCATTTGAAGATTGGGACAGGACCCACGGAAAGAGAAGAGAATTTGTCTCTCAAAAGACGAATCATTTGAATATCTTTTCAATTATTTTACTTTAGACCAGTTACCCATTCTTGGTTTATACTTTTTCATCAAATTTATTCTCTAAATTTTTCAAAATTGTTTCAAAAAGGTTTGGAATATTTTGGACTTGAAGAGAACATTTTACCCGGTCTTACTATTCAAGGATTTGAACACTTCAAAAAAGAGGCAAAAGCCTTTTTAAAGCCTCAAGAAAAACTTCTATTTCAATTTGCTCATAATTTAAAAGTCTCATGGATATTCTGTTGGGACTATCAAATTGTTCAAAAGCCAGACTCTGAATATCATGTTAAAAATGTTATTCGGAGACTAAAAATCAAATGGTGGTCAAAATTTCATGAATCTAATTGCTGCCCAAAAGCAGTAAATTTATGGATTCAAGAACAGAGGAATGCTGGCATCCCAAAATTATACAAAAAAGAACTTGACAAAAGATTATTGGCTATGTTCAGTCAATGCAAAACTCCTGAAGAACTGCAAATTGTATGAGAAAGAATTGCAGCTCTTGTAGAATCTTCATCAGGAAGATCATATTCAAATGATTCAAAAGAAAATTCTTCTCAAGTAGATTCATGAGACTACGAGCAACAAGATGAAGATATGTGCTTTTGTTTAGAAAATATTGATGATTTAATTGAAGAAACTCAAAAGAACACCCCCTTCAAAATGACTATATGTACCCAGTTGTCTTGATGAATTGAGAAAATACAGGGTTCAAAAACAAAAGGACTCATTATTCAAAATGTGTGTCTCCAAATAAATTATTCATGTTGCCCTTGCCGACAATCAAAGATAGACAAAAAACTTTACTGATCTACTAAAGTAGATTCCCCACTTCAAAAGATAGATTTCAATTGTCAAAAGTGGTTGTAATTGCTTTTTAAAAGGAAGGAAAAGTTGTTGCAATTGTCAAAAGTAGGCGTCAACTCAAATGAAAAGTGATTACTTTTCAAAGTGGTTGCTTTCCAAAGAAGACAAAGGCAAATAGTTGTCACTTCAAATCAAAGAGGTTGCTTTTCAAGATTCTTTAACCAAAATTAAATTGGTTTCAAGTCCGTGCTCAAAATTTCAATTATAAAAGAAGACTGAAAAGGGAAGTTCTCCTCAAGTGTAATAGAGCGGGAGATACTACACTCACTTCAAGAAAGTTTTACATTATCCTTGTAATTTTAAGCTTACTTTACAAAATTTTCAATTGTAATCTTAAATTTCGATTTTCAATCTTATAATTCAAAGTTTTTTATATCAATATATTCATTGTTTCCATCAATCTCTACTTCTCTTGTCCATCTCCCTTGACCTGGGCCTCTCTGGTATCAAAGCCATAAGAGAGTAGTGAGAGCGAATGGTGTCAACCATTGTCTGTATTGTGTCAAAGTTTAGGTTGGTGTAAGGCATGGATGTCTACTAAAGCATTGGTCAGCCATGTTGCCGGAGTAGGCGTTTAGGTGGTCTCGTTGTAGATTTTGCACATCATCAATTTACCATGTATCATTCTGTTTTCAATAGTAAGATTACTAGTTTCTTATTTCTATTCAATTATGTCTTTTAGTCAAATTGGTTTAGTAAAAGTAGTGGTTCAAATAGTATAGATGATAATATTTCAAATAATTTTCAAAATGATGATGAAGAATTAGATCAAAATTATGCATCAACATCTGCATCTGTATCAAATGATTCTACTTCAAATGAACTTCAAATTGCTCATATTGAGCAAAGACTTCATAATTGGACTATCCTAAAGATAGACAGAGTTCTAACTATGAGATAGAAAAATATCATTCATGATTTTTTTAAATTTTGAAGGAGTATTTTTTAGGTCAAATGGCATAACATTCCATTCATATTGGCCAAAAGGAACATTGAAAATAATTTTGTAGCGATCTTCTTCCTTAATTTGTATTTGCCAGAAACCTGACTTCATATCAAATTTAGAAAATATCACAGCTTTGAATAACATATTTAATAGGTCTTTCTTTTGAGGTAATGGATATCTAATCCATTGAAAAGCTTTTATTGAGAAGTTTGTAGTTGATAACTAAACGAGGGACTCTTCATTCAATTACAATAGAATTATTGACATAAAATGCTGAGTAACTCCATGGTGATTTACTTGGATGGATAAGTTTCTTATCCAGTAAATCATTGATTACCTTGATACAGTAATCAAATAATTCTTTGTTCATTTGAATAGGACGAGATTTTATGGAGAAGTTTGATTCATGAAAATCATGAGTATATGGTAGGGATACTACATGCTTTTTCCTATTCCAAAACCCATTTGGAATAGTGGAGTATATTTCATCCTCGATACGCTTTTGAAAAGGAAAGACCTGTTTTACAAAAGATGAATCTTTCAACTGTTCCTCGATTCTTTGAAATCTTATCTCTTCTTTTAGAAATTGAATATGTTGTCTTTTGAAATTAATATTGTTAATAATTTTTGAAATAGAAACTTCTTTCAAAAGTTAACATCTTTGTAAGAAAGAGAATTTATAAATTTGAAAGTAATTTCATGTCCAAAAATATTTGTAGTTAAACCTTTTGAATCAGTTTGAAAATGATAAATTTGAACAATAAACGGAATACCAAGAATTACATCTTGGTCTAAATATTGGACAAGATAAAATATATTTTTAAAAAAAATATTTGAATTGCAAACATGAGCTTTGAAAGTTTGTAATTGAATATTCGACATTTTTCCACTAGCACCATAAAGACACTCAATGGTGTTTACAAAATATTTTGTAGGGATTTAATCATTCTCTAATACAATTTTGATCTGTACAAGAATCAATTAAGACTTTAGTATGAAGTTTGAAATCCTTATTGATAACAGTATCCATTTGACAATACCAATTTTGAAGTTGAATATGGCTAATCACATTAACCTTTTATTCTTCAGTTTTGGGAATTTTTGAAGATTGAGAAACAACTTCTTCTTGCTTAGAAGAATCAGAGGAATTTTTGAAGATTGAGAAGTAACTTCTACTTTCTTAGAAGAATCAAAATCATAAATGGTTTGATTATCTTGTTTAGTTTTCAAGAGAACTACTTCCATCCTAACATCTTTCATTTAATTTTAAACAATAGAAATTTGAAATTTCATCTCATTGATTTCTGATCTTAAATCATTCAGATTTGAATCTAGTCATAATATTTTTAATACTATGAGGATCATCAAATTCATCAGATTTTGAAGGAATAAGAGATTTGAACTTTTTCTTCAGTTAAGGATTTTCAATTTTATCAATTATCTCTTGAATAAGTTCTTCTTTAATAAGAACATTTATGGTTTTGTAACCACAAATTTCTTTGGATTGATTTGAATAGGAAGAAATAGAACTAGAACTAGTCTCAACATCATAGTCTTCTTGATGTTGATAAACCATTTCTAATTCAGAATCAGAAGAATTTTCTTCTTTTGAGGAATTGATAAGATTGAGAAGTTCAAGCATCTTCATTTATTCGAAGATTATTAATTTTTCCTTCATGGGACACTTATTGGAATAATGTCCTACTTGCTTACATAATTACAAAATTTATCGGAGCCTGAGTGATTTTTGAAGAGGAAGAAAGGGACGTCTACATTATTGAAGAGATTCAGGAGTAAGAGTTGTATCCATCTTTTCATCTAAATTATCCAAGTTATGTGCACTTTTTTCCTTATATTTTTATTATCAAAATATGATAGACTAAATCCTTGATTACTCGTTTTGTTTAATTTTTATTTTCTAGATTGATTGTTTGTTGTTCTCTTATTCCATATTGATGATTGATCATCATTAAAACATGTTCGCTATTTTTTTTTTTTTTGCTTCAAAGAGTTTCAATATAAATGACCACGTAGTAATAAATAACACTAAGTCCTATAAGGGATAAATATACTTTTATTTTTATTGAAATATTTTGTGATAGGTTAGATTTGCATTATATTTTAATCTATTTGCGTCATTCATAGAGCTATGGTTGAAATCTTGAATTTATTTATATTGAGAGAGAAAGTTAACACATAAGGAATGTTGATTGTCAACATAAATTAATAATTGATTATAAACGGACAATTGAGAATTAAAGTAGGTTAAAAATGGTAGATTCGAGATCCTAGTGGCTTTTCATCATTTAGTTATTAAGTTATTTTATGGTTAATTATTGTTGAATTGATATTCTGTTAATTACTTATTACGAACTATATGTTTACAAAATAAAATCAGCAACACTATACAGTCCTATTCAACCAAGTGATAGTGTGACGTTATTCATGTTATATTTTGTATAGAATTTACACGTTTGACAAGACATGTTTTATTTCCAATACTATGTTCAAATTTACTAAGGAAGTGCACTAGAAAGCTTGAGGAAGCTGTAATCAGATGTCTGAACAATCATCCAATAAATAGACAATAATATTTTCGAACAGTCATCATCTTCAACTGAAATTTTATATAGAGTGAAAGAGGAGTGCCCCCAAAGAGGAGGAGGAGAAGAAGACCTTCTTCTCTCACTAAATTGATATATGTTTCTATGTTTCTACATGTATGTACGTGTGTTTATGCATGTATAAGTATATTCATGTCATCATTCGTATCCTAAAAGCCAATAACCTTCGAAATTCCTAAAGCCCATATTAGAAGTAAACTGGTTAATTTGATTAATTTGAAGTAATGGATGCAAAAGTAGCTTCTTTGAATCATGAGAATGAAGTTTTGATGGTAGGGTGGAGTTGGGGAAGAAAATAAAATTTTAAAGTTTTGGAATTGTGGGTGGTACAAATAACAGGTTTGAGACTATGACTGCAATTAGTTCTTTATTTTTTATTCTTTTCTTTTTGTTTTATTTGAATATGAAAGCACATTCTTTATTTCAAATCTTTTTTATTGAGAAAATAGATGTCATGGACCATTCTAGCAAATTTCAATATGTGGAGGAGGGGTTTGCACACAATCTAATTAGTTGGGTGGTCGCCCTTTTAACTTTTTTTATTTTCTCACTTTTATTGGAATTTAACAGCAAGATGGACGGAGGTTGATGGTAGGGTGCATTCTGCACAAAACATTTCAAATAGGAATGTTTTGTGCTATTTTCAAAAGGTGGGGAATTCTCAACAATTTAGATAATAGATAGGGGATATTGTGCTATTAAGCCTTATAAAAACAAGATGGTATTTATAAAGTTAGCTAGTTATTAAAAATAATAATAGCCATCTATAGGGACAAGGTGGAAGGAGCAGCCGGTGGAGAATCGGGAGGGCGGTTAAGGACGTGGGTGTTAAAATATAAAGGTTGAGAATCCATTTGCATAAAATGCATACATTAGAAACCTCTCTTGCAATTTTAAAAGATAATGAAAAATATATGAAGGAGAAAAGATAAATGGCATCGTTGTATGTGCATATTGGAAATCTGGCCGCCCATCTCCCATACTAGATTGGCCCCCTATCTCCTATCCACTCCTTCTAATGCAAAACAAAAATAAATAATAGAAATCCGTAACACATAAATAGTAAAATTTTACACTCTCCAATCATATTTGAACTGACTTTGTTTTAATTGGATAATTACTATAAATGGCTCACGAGAAACAAAACATGCAATCACCCTCCATCCTCTAATGACGAGTTCGAGAAATACAATCGCTGTGAATTGAAATTTTTTAAAATATATATTTAATTTCACAGATGAAAAATAATTTTTTGTAGTTTTAAAATAAATTATAGGATAATAAATCTATTTCATAAATATTTATTTATATTTATTTCGAATTAGTAATACTAAAATTTTAAAAAAATATTGTTGTTATAATATTTTATAGTTTGCAGAAGTACTTATTTATTTAATGTTGACATCCGGTTCGACCCTGGATTGATCCCGATTCAACATTTTAACCCTTGATATGTTTAGAAGTGTTTATAAAAAGACAGAAATTAAATACTAAAATTGAGAACGTGTGCTAAGCCTAAAGCAAAATTAACTTTTAAGCTTAGTCAAAGATGTTTGACTAAAAAGTTACTTTAAAGTATATTTATTTCCCAAACATTTTAAGCTCACTTCTTAACAAGCTAAAATTGCTTCATTCTATGCTAATATCGTCCTCCGAGTGGTATTATATGTATTAATATTATGTCATTTGGAACCACATATTCACAGCAAAGTTTTGGTTGATGATTGAGCAATAAGATATTATATTAGTCTACTGGAATTTAGTGACGGATCTAGGAATCCGAGTCAGCTAGGTGACTGTTGACTATTGAATGTCAGCAATCGCAATATCAAGATTTTTTATAAATATTAAATTAAAAAATACTGAAGCATGATTAAACGATAAAGACAAGTTAAGAGCTTAGGCGAAGCTTATGCAAAATTTTAAAAACAATAATTTTTAGAATTATTTTTTACAAAAAAAAATATGTGTTTTTTTTTTGAACTCTTAAAAGATTAAAGGGCAGTACTTAGGTTGTCCAAATTTGAATTTTTTAAAATAAATTAATAAAATTTATCAATAAAAGTATATATTATTAAATAATAATTTGAGTCAATAAATTTTTTAAAGAAATTATTTTGAAAACGAAAACTAATAATATAGAATTATTTAGTTATTATTTATTATGTTAAAAAATTAAAAGGAGTGGAGGTGAGGGGAATCAAACCCCATACCTCTCGCGTGTAACGCACACTAACATATAAGCTACACCCATTTTGTTGAAGTAAGCGAAAATTAATAATATAAAATTGTTTAGTAATTATTTACTGTGCTAAAAAATTTTAATGGTGTAAAGAGGAGAAGATTCAAACTCCGTGCCTCACACAATGAAAAAGAGCCTCTATCACATGAACTATACCCACTTTTGTTGAAGATTTGCACAGCTATATATATTTAATTCATGTTTGGTACTGATTAAAATCAAAATTTTAATTAAGTCAAAGTCAACAATTAATTTTAACGACATTTATGGAATCCACAACTTTCCAACCACACATTTCACCAAATTCTGTCAAATTTACAAAAAATCTAATTTTCATTTCTACCAATCAAGGCCTTAATATCAAAGCTTAATTATAATATCTTGGCTCCACCCCTGCTATGCAACTAAGAGTATACACTATTTCTTGTCATTTATGTGATCGATGAAATGTTCATTTCATCATGCATGGCTCGATGAACTCAATTAATTGCATGTGATATGTTTCTTTGTTTCCTAAAAATTCAGTCCCTCTTTGTTTGTTTTTTGATGGTCGGCACCTAGTGTATCCACCAGCAATCTATGTTCGGATTTTTTGTGATCGGTTTCTATGTTTTTGGGAAACATGTTAATCTTTCCGCATTTTAGGAAATGTTTATTATTTGAAGTTTACTTCTTGCTAGCACACATCTTTTATAGACCAAATTGCACATACACATTACCATGGACATCAGCAATCGTCCCTTCTTCAAAGTTTTGTGCAAATACCTCAAGCATTTGTTCCTTTAATCGCAAAACTTAACTGCTCTTATCGAATACAGAGTACCTTATCTATAATATTATCGATTCATGAACATTGTCATTGGTTTTTGTTTCACCATGATTGTTTCTATTTTATGTGCTTGTAGATTCGTCTTTGGGCAATAAATATTGCCTGCATTCGAGGGAATTACTGGACATATTTCACAAATAGCCCAATCAATTTATACTACCTTCTCAATGCGGACATAAAACAGTAACTATGTATAAGCAACATGTAACAACTTTGTTCGAATTATCTAAGTCACAAGGAAATCTAGCTGGGCTTCAAGATTGTTGGGGACAGTAATATGATACCTCACACGTGAGTAAAATAATTTTTTTCTCAATGTGTTCTTAATAAATGGGAATTTGATAACTTCTATTTCTAGGACATATTATACAAATATAGCGATTAAAATATTTATAGAATCAATTAAAAGTATTTCGAAGGTAACCAATTTTTCAAATGGTGCAAAAGTTAATTTGTGAAGTGATAAGACATAAGTTGTGTGATCTCTATGTATCCTTATTTCATAATTGTTTCATGAGGTCTATGCACAATGTTTTTTTTACTCTGTTAAAAATAATCATTTATTGCCATTTGTGATGTAAATACATTAGATTAAACTCCAGAAGAATGTGTTTACGACGTGAAATTAATAGCATATTTTCACTTACGTTGCAGAATATTATGTCTGCTATATACACATGAGATGCCCTCGAATACAAAAATAGAAACTAACTAATTTGCCTATATCAAATCCCTTAAAATTGGGATTTCTGAAACTATTATTTCCTAATTTTAGGAATACAAATCTTTAAAATTTCGTAAAACATCTAACCACTAACAAACTTATTTTCCAAGATTTCTCTCAAGGTGGTGGATGGCATTGTCCATTCCCAACTTGGTAACGATTGCTTGAAATATTGGATTGCTTAATCCTTGAGTACCTACATCTGCAAGTTGAGAGCTAGTAGACATATAGGTGTACAATTCAAATGACTATCAAGCTATTCCTTTACGAAGTGTCTACTACTTCACCATACTTTGTCTTGTCATGTTGCACCAAGTTAGGGATGGCAAAAAAATCCATTCAACCCAAAACTCGTGGGGCCTCGCCCCGAATAAGGCAGAGATTACCCGTCTAATCGGGTAAACAAGGTTGGGACGGGGCCCGGTTCATTACCCTGAAGTGGGTATGGTGTGGGTACGGGAATCATTGTCCCCGCCCCGCTACCCGTCTCGTTTAAAATTAATTTCAAATTCAAGTTTTTTATTAAACAAAAATAATAGATTCATTAAAGAGAATATAAGTTGTTTCTAACAAATTGATAAAAAAATAATAATATTTACGAACTAAAGAAATAAATAAATCAATAGGGCGATAAATGGGGCAGGGTACCTACCCCTCCCCTTCCCTATCATATCCCTCCCGCATTAAACAGGTATGGGGATGGGTAAGGTAACAAAAATATCCGATGGGGCAGCGATGGGATTGTCCGACCCGTCCCATACCCGCCCTGTTGTCAGCCCTACACCAAGTGAAATAGATTTTACAAACAAAAAATTTTCCTTTCATATTTAATGTGTTGCAGAAAATGCGTTCAGTGGTTATTTAGTTGCGGATTGTTTTTGATAACTCAATATTTTTGTGCTAACGATGTCAAAAGATAGTCAGCACATATGCTTCAGTGTACAAATCGATGAGGGAAGATGCTCTTAGTTGTATAAAAATATCTCTTTTGTTTGGTAGTTGTCTTTACAATACCTAGTTGGTACACCTTAAGTTTTACTTAGCTTGCATAATGATATTTTAATTGAATGCAATTACACAACCTTAAACAAGTTTGATATCACGTCTTTCTTGAGATATTAATTTTATTTCTCCTATTACAATGACATTTTGCTTCTCAAACAAAAGGATGGCACTGGTAGCAAGTTGAGAATATGTGTTGCGAATATGGAAACAAGAGAAGCTTGACCTTTGTTTCAAAATCGAAATATATTTTATAATTGTGTTCTTATTAGGTATGTTTCAACTTTTTCCATTGTTCATGAATAATAATTTGATTGATTGGTCTCTCTCGTTATACTTTCCAGATTTCTTTTAGATATATAATTCAACCATTTTAGTTCTCATCATTCCTCCGAATTGTGTAGTAGACCGAGGGTTCCATTTGGTCCCAAAATAAAGTCATTTTTTCTTTCTGTAAAACGGTTGGAGAATTGTCAAATCATGCAAAATAAAAGCACAGTCTAGGGAATGAATAGCAACTCCAACATCCCGTGTAAATCCAAAAATGTTCGAAAAATACATTGTTATCTAAAACCCAAAAGGGGGTAAGCATTATATTATATACCCCAGATCATGCAATTTCACAACAAAAAAGATGACTCGCGTGTTGAAGGTGGATCATAGTCATGTTAGCCCCAAAACAATGACCACTAATAGCAATTTTGTTAGGATGAACACCTTAATAATTTGATTTTTCGAACTTTCTTATAAAGGTGGCTCATCAAAATAAATTACTATTGGTGGTCATTCTTTTGGGGCTATCATGACTGTGATCCTCCTTCAACATGATGGTCACCTTTTTTGTTGTAGAATTGCATGATCGGGGCATATAATAGAATGCTTACCCCTTTTGGGTTTTAGATAACAATTTATTTTTCGAACATTTTTTTAATTTACTCGAGATGTTGGATTTGCTATTCATTCCCTAGACTGTGCTTTTATTTTGCACGATTTGACAATTCTCTAACCGTTTTACAGAAAGAAAAAATGACTCTATTTTGGGATCAAATGGAACCCTCGATCTACTTGGGGATGTACACAATTCGGAGGATTGATGAGAACTAAAATGGTTGAATTATATGTCCAAAGAAATCTGGAAAGCATAACGAGAGAGATCAATCAATCAAATTATTATTCATGAACAATGGAAAAAAGTTGAAACATACCCAATAAGAACACAATTATAAATATATTTGGATTTTGAAACAAAGACCAAGCTTCTCTTGTTTCCACATTCGCAACACATATTCTTAACTTGCTACCAGTGTCATCCTTGTGTTTGAGAAGCAAAAGGTCATTGTAATTGAGTTATCGAAAACAATCCGCAGTGAAATAACAACTTAACGCATTTTCTGCAGTACATTAAACATAAAAGAGAAATCTTTTGTTTGTAAAATCTATTTCACTTGGTGCAACGTGATAAGATAAAGTATGTTGAAGTAGATAAACACTTAATAAAGGAAAAGCTAGATAGTGTTTGGTTTGTACACCTATGTATCTACTATGTACTTACTAAATGATTAAACAATTTAGTGTTTCAAGCAATTCTCATCAAGCTGTGAATGGACAATGACTATTCACCAGATTGAGAGGAGTGTTGGAAAATAAGTTTCTTAGTAGTTAGATATTTTAGGAAACTTTGAAGATTTGTATTCCTATAATTAGAAAATAGTAGTTTCAAAAATCTCAATTTTAAGGTATTTGATATAGGCAAATTAGTTAGTTCCTATTTTTGCATTCTATGGCATCTCATGTGTATATGGCAAATACAATATTTTGTAACGTAATTGAAAATATTCTATTAATTTCACTTCTTAATGGTAAACACATTCTTCTGGAGTTTGATCTAATGTATTTACATCACAAGTGGCAATAAATAGTTTTAACAGAGAAAAAATATTGTAGATAGACCTCATGAAATAATTATGAAATAAGAATGCATAGAGATCACACAACTTGATTCTTACCACTTCACAAATCTGACTTTTGTACCACTGGAAGGTTGGTTACTTCCTTTCAAAGTCCCAAGTTATTAAAAACATACTGAGAAAAAAATTATTTTACTCACTTGTGAGGTATCATATTACTGTGCCCATCAATCCGAAGCCCACCTAAATTTTCATCCGGCTTAGAGAATTTGGACAAAGTAGTTACAGGTTACTTATAAATAGTTACTATTTTATATCTGCATGGAGAAGGTAGAATAAATTGATTGGGCTGTCTATGAAATATTTCCGGTAATTCTGGTGGATTTGATATCAGTGCATTTGGTAAAATCCAATGAGGAAATGGTACATGTTATGCGTCCTCTTTTAATTATTGATTTGGTTATTTTCATTGCCCCAACACTTCTTTGCTAATGTGACACTGTATTAATCTCAGTTGCTGCACCGAAGCCAGGTTTTGTGTCATTGGAGATTCTATGTGTACCGTGGCAGGTATATTGTTGGCTTTTCGCCATCATTTAGGCTGTAGTATAGAATTTGTTTTTCTTACTTTATTGTTTATATATTTTTGTCCATGGGTGACGTTTTCAGTGCAAGAAAACCCTCAGTGGTTGCTATTGATGGTCTAGCACTGGGTGGAAGCTTAGAAGTGGCAATGGTGAGCTCTGCCGTTTGTTTCAGTTCTTTTCTTGTTGAATTTGTGAAATGACTTGTACCGTCTTGCTTACAGGGTTTCCATGCACGCATATCTACTTGATAAGTGCATTTTTGTACACTTATTTGTTGCCAGATTACTAAAATTTTGTATTTTTTATCAGTGCATTTTACTTAACTTAGGTTAATTTTATCTTATTTCAGTTTTGGACCTGTTTCTAAGCAATTGAAAAAGAAAGAAGGATATAACGGCCAATAGATGGAAGTTTGGGGACTTGGGGTATTAGATAAGTGCATTTTTGTGCACTTATTTGTGAACATATTACTAAGCTTTTGTGTTTTTTATTAGTGCATTTTACTTAACTTAGGTTAATTTTATCTTATTTCAGTTTTGGACCTGTTTCTAAGCAATTGAAAAAGAAAGAAGGATATAACGGCCAATAGATGGAAGTTTGGGGACTAATATGCATTTGAGTAAAAGTTGAAGCACTAACATTGAAGTAATTTGGTATAGAGGACCAAGATGGAAGAAAGAATAAAGGAAATGGCTAAAAGAAAAATTCGCTGAATTTCTTATAACTGGGCAGCCACCCAGTTATATTGTTGGCCGCCCAACCCTCAACTCCATTAACAGGAACAAAATATTATGCCTGGTGACGGCCCCATTTTCTACTGTGCGCCTGCCTAAGCCAAATCGCGGAAAATTTTCTGATTTCCTTATTTCAGTAAAACTCTTATGGGAATAAATATTGGGTCGCGTATTTAAACCATAGAGCAGTCCAGAACGAGGAGGGAAGACCTAGAGGACAAAATTTTCAAGATTGGAGAGCATAAAACGAGGCAAGAAACACAAAATTCATCCATAAGGTGTGAAGATCCAAAACCATAATTAATTTGGTGATGTAGTTTCTTGATTCTTTTTCATGTTTCTTCTTTCTACTATACTAGGCTAGATTAATCAGTATTAGGTGAACGATGAACCGTGTAATTTGATGTTTTATTTTTAGTTT
>CAIGRP010081113.1:0-11004 GCA_903798385.1 Fraxinus cuspidata | reverse complement strand
TTAAAGAATTTTTGTTTGTAAGGTTTTTTATATCTTTTAAAAATATATTTTTTCTTTTTAAAAGATTTCTTTTTCCTTTCTTTTCTAAATGTTAGACATCCATATTGTCCTGGAATTCTGTTGAAATATTTTTCACAACAGAGTTTAGGGTTTCTAGCTACCGCTCTTTTACTATCCTTTATTAGGATTTTTCCTTACATTTTTCTGCTAACAGAGTCCTTGTTAGGGTTATTGCTATCCCTAAGGAGCTACTTACACTCATATTGGCCCTTGGGTCAATAACCTTTTCTTGTTATGTTATAGCATTATTAAACATTTCCATTACCTCATGATTAAAAGGCTCTGGAAGTTTTCTTATGAATTTTTCTGTTAATTCATTCCATTTGTTTGCAGGACTAATATAAAAGTAGCATAATTTTCAAAATAGTACATATCACAAATATAAATTTTTTTTCTAAATGGTTTAATACGTCAGCAATTTCAATTATTGTTCTTTCACTTTTAAAACTTCATATGTTTGTCCAGTGAACTGTTTATATAATTGCTCTACAACCCTTTTGATGAATTGGGGTATATTATATTGAGCGTCTTTCCAGATAGTATGTTTAACATTG
Organism: Fraxinus cuspidata; assembly: GCA_903798385.1. Classification (NCBI taxonomy): domain Eukaryota; kingdom Viridiplantae; phylum Streptophyta; class Magnoliopsida; order Lamiales; family Oleaceae; genus Fraxinus; species Fraxinus cuspidata. Next base: position 10,390 of record CAIGRP010081113.1, on the reverse strand, counting down.
TTATCAAATTTTTCAAGAAATGATCTTGCATTTCCTCTAGTGCTTGCTAAAACATAATTCCATGAATTAGCTTCACTTTTTATGATTTCTTTATTGACAATCATGGCAATCATAATATGACTATACCAAGCATCAATAAGTTTTTCAGGTTCAAGTGTACAATCTAAATCTAAGATTGTAACATGTTGTTGATTTCTTTTTTTAGGAATATATTCTGATTGAAGCAGGTTAGATCTTAAAGCTTCTTTTGTCATCTTAGAGCTAGGATCTTCTTCTCCTATTTTCCCTTTTCCTTAAGCTTTTGAAGTTTCAGGTAATTCAAAATTTTCACGTTTTGGGTCTCGAATTGTAATTCCTGTATTAAATATTTCATGTATATTACATCTTCCTCAGAATCCTCATACTCTGAGTTATATTCTTTTTCTGGGATTTCAACATCCTCATGATCTATTTTTATGGTTGTGATTGTCTCACTTCCTCCTATGTTATTGTTTTTAACAATGATCACAATTTTTTGTAACTCACTGTCTTCAAATGCTAATAAAACATTTAAGAGTCCTAGATCATTGCTAGTCTCATAAATATTTTCAAGATTTTTTCTGAAATTTGCCATATTAACTTATAGCGTCAATACCAAATTTTCCTTCTTTTAAATTCTTCTCTTCAGAGGAACCCTCTCCCATTTTTTCAAATATCCCCAAGGTTATTTTTGGAATCTTCTTGGTTGTGTTTTCATTTGTTTTAACTCCTGCGATAATCACCGCTGAGTGTTTTTCTAGTGTTCTTTCATTATTTTCTTGAACATTTTTAAGAAGAATTTTTACTTCTTCAATACTATCTTTTAATAGCCTGATTTCATTTAGAATATCAGCTATTGTCATCTGGTTCTTCTTCTCCATAGAGAGTATTAACTTACTGTTTCGCTTAGTTATTTTAATTGTCTAGATGTACTAGTTTCAGTTTCTTCTTTCCATCTAAAATTTGGGATGGATTTTCTTTGTAATGATAAATTTCTGGTCAGAAGAGGTCTTTGATCTTTGATCAATGGCCTTTGGTCATTTATATTGATTTCCAAAGATTTTCTGGATGGTTGTGTTAACCATTCAAATTATGTTTCTTTATATTTTATATATTCAGAGAATAAAGGATCAATCTTTATTCCTTTAGGTTCTTTAACAATGGTCATATTGTGTTGGTTATGGATTGCATAACTAACCAAGTATGATNATATTGATTTCCAAAGATTTTCTGGATGGTTGTGTTAACCATTCAAATTATGTTTCTTTATATTTTATATATTCAGAGAATAAAGGATCAATCTTTATTCCTTTTGGTTCTTTAACAATTGTCATATTGTGTTGGTTATTGATTGCATAACTAACCAAGTATGATATTGAAAAAGGTACATTATTGTTTTTAACTAAATCCGTTCTTCTATATTTATGTATGAAAGATAAGATTCCATCAAAGTTTTGATTATGTAAGCTAACTGATATTCTTGGATAAAGCGTAAATAGCAGTTTTCCACATGCAAGGTTCCCTTCAAGGGATCCTAAACATCCTTCATTAGGATTTTTTATTCTTTCGTCAACCAACATCATTGATATGGGGTTGATTAATTTTTTCAGATAAGGTGCTTCTAAATTGTATTCTTATAGCTCCTAGAGTTACCCAAAACAGATTCTTGGTGTCGTCAAGATCTATTTTCTGTTTTGCTTTATTTATATCTTGTTTTGTTAGTAAAGATATTCCCATCTTACCATATGTATGTTGTACATGTATAGCGAACTCTTTTTGAGATACACCATAATATACATGCCTGTTTCGACTTACAAATCTGTTTATAAATCCTGTTTGAGTGAAAACTTCACTAGGATCTATAGTCAGTTTTGTCTTACAGATTTTTGCTAACTTCTTGTCAGAAATCAAAATTTCTTTAGAGTAGTTTCCTTGTGATTCAATATGCTCACAGATCTCATCATCATGGTTTCATTATTATGGGTTTTAACTTCCATAATGATTTATAGCATAGTGCAATATAAATCATTTTATTATTTCTTCATAATTATTTAAGGCATTTTGCATGCTTATTCTATTCTTTTCAATTCTTCTCCTATGAACCCTTGTTATCATAGAATTGTCATATATTTCCTTATTTAGCCCCTGTTTGACACCAATTTTGTTTGAAAAATAATTTTTGGAATAGTGATTGATGGAAGATTATGTGATTAAAAAGTAAGGAGAATTTTTGAGTTTATGTTTTATTGATAGAATGTGTGGTTGAAATGAAGAGAAAAAAATGAGAAATAGAATAAGAAAAAAATAGGTGTCAAACAAGGGCTTAACTGAAATATTTGGTATTCAGATGTAAATATCAAAATAGATATATTACAAGTTTCACAATTAATTTCTGTGATACTCATTGTGACACGTTAGCTAATTTCTTAATTCTATCTCTAAGAATCTCGATGTCTTGATTTATGTCTTTTATAAGGTTCTTAAGTGGACTGGTGTTTACTAAAGTCAATTTCTTTTCAATTTCTCTTATATCAGAAATATCTTCTTTTTGTATGTTTATAACTTTATTAAGCATTTTTACTTCTCTTTTATTATCTTTTATGAACTGATTCATAACTGATAATATAAGGTCTTTCTAAGCAATTTATGCTGAAAATAAATTATGCTTTCATGATGTCCTTTTATTCTAACTTTTGCTTCTTCCGTAGATACGAAGCCTGTTTGGACCTGTTGGTTAATAGTTATAATTTTCTCATGATTATAATCTATTCTTCTTTTTAATTCTTTTATTGAAATTAGATCTGTCATAATTAGGGCACTGATACCAGTTTTCGGGGCTACGGTGCGGAATGTGAATTTAATGTAAAAATTATTTAAATTCTAGACAGTGGAATCCAGTAGATCATACTTGTAATTAAAATTTAAAATATTTGCAAACATAAACATTCTTACAGTTTGTATGGCATGTTGTCGTATCCTTTCTTCTCTTCTGTTGTAGATTTGTGCCTCTCTATGTTAATCTTTCGGACTTGTTTCCCTTTGTGGCCTCCTGTCTGACGGTACTCCCCTATCCAAGACTGGTATAGGTCCGTACACAAGGTTTGTACAAAAGAGTATAAGAGTTGGATAACATTTAGAATTTTTATTGATAAAGAAGGTTTAAGAGCAAAATCTCTCTTAAACTTTATTTAATTACAAGTAGTTGATCCACTATGGATCCATTATCTTTGAGGGTATAGCCTCGAAGGTTACACATGGAATGATGAAAGATTTACAAAGAAAATTTTTGTAAAATTTTTCTCATCCTCTCTCTTGTCTTGGAAGTCTCCTTTTATAGATAGGGAAAAGATTCTCCCCATCTTTGTCGTCCACTTGTCTTTCATCCTCAATTTTTCTTTTGCAAAAACAAAAGTAGTGATAAAGGGATGTGACTAAAGTGTGTCGGCCATCTGCAAAAGTATTTCAAGGGGCATTGCTTTTCAAAAAGCAGATTCCTCTCCTTTTTGTTTTGATTAGTCCATCTGGCTTGTACCTTCTGCTGGAATGCAACTTTCAGCTAGAGTACTTCCACTAGACTCTGTCTCTGATGATGTAGTTTTGTCATTTTCTTTATACCATTGGTAATAATGATCTTTTCCAATACTTTGTCTGAGTACTTTACACAGTTCCCCTTTATATGTGATCGGCACATTTGGCAAATTATAAAAATTCTTTTCAAAAGTACAAAAAAAATTTATTCCGTCCATTTTTATCTAAGATCCTGTTTTACTTGTGACCAAAATGTAATCTGACGAAAACTTAACCTTGATCTTTGATTCACTGTTGAAGATTCTTAATCCTGAAAGAATTCTCTGATAGGAAAGACTTCTCCATTCGGCCATTTTCTGTTCAGTTACACATTCAATTTTTTCCTCAACAGGTTTATTGATTGTGATCTAAGGTACTGTCTTTATTTGGATATGATGATATCCTTTCATTAATACTCCCTCTTCATTCCAAAAAGGAATAGTACTAGTAAATTTCAAAATCATTCGTAAGTCTTGGTCTTTAATAACAAATTTCTTAAAATCTTGGAGAGTCTTTAATAATTTGTCATTAACCTTTTTTATTTCATCCATCGATTCGCTGAGAATAATCATTTTGATTAATCCACAATGGAATGCAGTCTGTACCATTGTTGGGTCAAATCCTTTGTGAAAGATGAACTGTCCATATTTTTCTCAAACGTTCCAAGATACGTTTGTTCAGGAGCTGAGCTTTCTACTGTTCTTGTTTCTTCATATTGGAGGAATTCCTGAAATGAAATTCCCTTTAAAAAAATGGCTTTCTTTCAGTACTGGAATTTTTCCAATTTTCTTAAACCTATTTGGAAGATTTTCTTCCATCGGGGTATTTTGGACCATATCCTTAAAAGATATCATTCTCAATCTTTAGTTAGGGTTAGGTGGTCTGAAAATTTGTGTTGGCAATCTTGGCCTTGCCCTTGGATTATTGTCCTGACAATATCTGGGTCTTAGCTGGATATTATTTTGGTCAAACGGGTTTTTGTATGAAGATGAAGAAGGTATTGCCTCTTTGGCTTCATAGAATTGGTTAAAGGCTTGTTGGGCTTCGGTTAAAGTTTTGAAACTTTTGTGTTTATAGGATTTGCCTTTTACAAGTGGTTCAACATGTGTCCATTATGAGTAAAAGCTTATTGCTGGACCTTCAAAAATCACATTTTGTTAATACCAACAAGTGGTGATTCTTTCTCTTGGGTTTCAATGCCTTTGAGCTTCTTTGAGCTTTGCTCTTCCGAGCATTTCTATACCATGTCTTTGGATTTTGAATACCCTTGTGTTCTTGCGAACACTGAGTTTGAATATGCTCGTCTGTATTATTTTCAATAGTCTTGCTATTGTCAATATTTTTTGGGTTTTGAATACCCTTATATTCTTGCGAACACTGAGCTTGAATATGCTCCTTCGTATCGTTGTCTGTAGTATTACTACTTTCAACTTTGAGTGTCTGCCTTAGGACTGTATTTTTATCGCCATCAGTCTTGCTGATATTGATTCCTTTTGTCAGGGGTTTTTGTGAGGGGATGTATTCCATCTAAACTTACGATTCACTTTCTTTCCAATAGGAAATTTGCTTGCTTCCCAATACGAACATGAAAAAAAACTAAAGAATCGGTGACTTTTATAATTTAAAAAATTTAGAAATATTTGACTTTATAAAAGTCTTGGGATATTAAATTATGATTTTTTAAAAGTCACGGATATTCAAAATGTCAAGCGAATTCTATAAAGTCACATAAAATTCCTTAAATGATAATCTATGAAAGACTTTTATTTGTTCTGTAAAAGTGTCTAAAAATTCATTGAACTCTACTATTATTAACTTAAAAAAGTTCTTAAAAGTCTTGAAATGTTCAAATTGAATACACCTTCCTAATTGTTGTATTAATCAAAGGACGTTTAATCATATTTAATTTAAGGATACTTTCACCGTTAGTTGGTGATAGTTCAAGTCGGACCCGTTTCTACAACGCCATTCCACCCATCAAATTTTTTACATAACTAGTGATATAATTTTATATCTAAATTAGATATGAATTTGATCGGAAATCATAACAGAATATGGATAATAAGATATTCAAGTTTGTCTGTTGACCAAATTTAATTAATCAAAATTCAATTAAATTTTTACATTAGCAAACGAATAATTGAGCAAGTCCAAAGAAGAAGAAGAATCATAAAAATAAATGTTGTACAATTATTTGAAATTTATTTTTTAGTTTATTTTGTATTGCATTATAAAATACATGAATACACGCACATTAGAGACGCGAATTGGGAATAACCTATCCAAGTGGACAACTATCATCACTTAAAACTAATTAATAGGCAAGAGTTGAAATTAAAATATTGCAGTCCAATGAGATGTGCACGAGGACCAAGCAATCTTAATTATGAACTACATGGTCCACACTTGTCCAATGATACTCATATTTAGATGTGTAAAGGTTAATCGAGCAACCCAAATTTGATGTTGACCAACTCAGTTCTTGGTTTCATCTAGCTCAAGTTTGATTTTGTTAAAAAACAAATTTTAGACATTGTTTGGTATAGATTAAAATCAAATTTTAGTAGGTTTTGATAAAAGTTGATGAAATGTATAATTGAAAAGTTGTGGATTCCACGAAATATATGGTTAAAATCAATTATTGACTTTGACTTGAGATTAAAATCAGATTTTAATCAAAATCAAACAGGGGCTAAGAATTAGATAAAAATTGATAAAATATGTAATTAAAAAGTTGATAAAACTTTCGAATCCCATAAAATATGTAGTTAAAAAATGATTTGAAGAAAAATGAGTTTTAAATAAAATGAGAACCAAACAGGAAATCACATGTTTGGCGAGTTGGGTTGCGCCAGAATTGACTTTGTAGGCCCATTTTTTAGACTCTCGGTCCACCAAAAATTGCAAAATTACAGGCGTATACTAGACCCTCTTTCATCACTATTGTCTAAGAGATTAAAATAAATAAACAAATAAGTTAAATAAGGGTACCTCCAATTAACATGGTCCAATTTCATTAATCTAATTCATCTGTAAACATCACCTTCACACTGATTGTAAATTGCAATCAGTTAGTCTTAAATCCATTTTCTTATTCATATAAAAATCACATATATATGTTTACCTAATATTCTCCCATTGTCCTTGTTAATATAATGTATCTTTCGCTTGTTTATTTCATAATTAGGACTAGTTGGTATGGTGCTCTAGATTATTACCAGTTGAATTTATATGTCGTAGATAAGCATATAGATATTTCTCCACACACTATAAATTTAATTTTAAACGAGATGATTCAGCGTATTATAAGAGTAACAAAAGTCTCCATATGTATATGGTGATCATAAAAAATAAATCTAACTCACACATCTTTTGGACGAAGCGATAACGAAAGACGTGGATTTGGCCTTTCGAGAAAGAAAAACTAGCAGCCAGCATTTTCTGGACAACTAACAAACAAAACTTATGTTGAATAATCACCGCCCACTGAAACGAGACTGTTTACTTGTCGTCCTAGGATCGATTTTTTTTCCATGTCAATGAAAGTAACGTACTGTATTATATTTGCAATTTGAATATTTTAAAGACTAGTCTTTTCTCCTACTAGTAGGGTTCCTTTACATATATACTCTATTCATGTATTGGGTACAATCAAGTTAATTCATCTTGTTTTGCACTATGAGTACTAAGGTATGACGATGGACAACAACCCTCGAATTAAACTAAACTTTTCGTTTTCCTAATCTTTTGTTATTTTTCTTGCCAATATGTGACAGAAAACTGAGCTCAAGGTCACCATTAACTGCTTGAAATGCAAGACTGGAGTTCTGAAAGCCGTCGCCAAACTTACAGGTACATCTTCGATCTTGTTGGAATCTAGTTATATATAATGTACATTTATCTTGTCGACTATGGATCAAAATAAGATCTTGCTAATATAACATATGACATGTGAGATCTTTTTCTTCTTAATAGTGGCAATCTACTGCGTTAGAAATAGGGTTTAACTTGTAAGAGATCTTACTAATGAGGTGAATCGATCACGATCTTATAATAAAATAAAATAAATGTGATAAAAAAACGTAACACATACATCATATGCATGTTTAGTATATATACACACTATACAGTCAACCTTACAGGACGAGCCACAAGTTCTGATCAATACTGGGATTTTTCTTATGATTGAGCAGCTGTTGATTCAGTAACAGTGGATGCTGAGAAGGGCACATTAACTGTTGTGGGGAGTGTTGATCCTGTGTGTATCATCACATCCATCAGAAAGACTGGAAAGTATGCTGAAATTACAAGTGTTGGGCCACCAAAGAAACCTGATCCTCCTAAACCAGAACCTCCTAAACCTTGTACACTACCAGCATGTTGTAAGCAATGCCAACTTGTTGCTGTTCGCTACGATACCTATTATGGTGGACCTTGTTCAATTCTATAAATACGTACTAAAGTCTTGCTTCGTTCTTCAACTTGTTATTGTTTGTAAATGAATATTTAATAATTTTTAATTAATTAGTATGAGGAGTGCGTGCACGTTTTAAGACGTATAGCTTAATTTCCTGTTCCAAGTATTTTTATCATTTGCATATCTAAGGTAATTTTGGAATTTATGCTTTTGGAATTTATGCCCCGTGACTTCGTTGGAGCGCTCGTTAAAATGGATTGGTCGAGTTGTTGATTAGCATGCGACGGAACAAACTTATTTATTTAAATTATGCTAACATGCCCCTTATGTGCAGCCATGTGTTACTTGATGGAGTACCACCTGGTTTTAAAGGGATTTTCAATATTGGATAATCAATACAAGAATTTCACTTTTAACGAGCAATTTTTTGTGGCAAAAATTCATTGTTTGGTTGTTTTTCGGAAAAAGGATCGCCGGGAGATTCTTTAAGATAAAAACTTTCATAGTTAAAACTAAAAAGGCTAGGGATTCCTTTCTTGAAAAAATTCTACAGTTGAAATGGAGAAAAAAGTTGAAGTTTTCATACTATTCGATGAAGTTATTCATTGAAGCAATCCATAATAAACCACATGGCCCCTTTTCCTCAAGAAAATCTGCAAAACATCTCATTTAGAAGTTTTGTCAAAGAGATGTGAACTTTAATCCTTTAAATTTTGTTGGAAGTGTGGTTGAACGTGGTATGGTATGAGAGAAAATTAAGATTTTGAGTCCAACTTTCAATGATATCCACTTGCGAATCTAGCTCGTTTTGTACTGCTTAAACTTTAAATGGCATTTGAGAATTCACCAACTTTCTTGCCAAATTTTTCACATCTACTTCATTACTTTTTCTTTCTTTCAGTCATATGAGGCCCGACCGACCTCTTATGTCATGTCAAAATTATTAAGTCCAAAATCAGATTTGTAGTAGATTTTGATAGAATTTGATGAAATGTGTAATTGAAAAGTTATAAAACTAAAAAAATATATTGTTAAAATTAATTATTGACTTTGACTTAAATTAATATAGGCTAAAGTCAGCGTCGGAAGCACCTTCAACATTTTTTTTGCTCTCCCTACGTGTAAATCTTGGCTCGGCCAGTGATTGAAGTTCACACCGTTCAAATGCTGTTCATAAACATGCTTATGTGCTCTCAACTGATCATTGCAAGATTGGAAATATTTTGGTGCTTGTTTTTGCACTGTGCGTTTTGTTTACTTGACAGCCATTACTCCATCAGGGTATTTGAGTTTGAGTACTCTCCATACTGTTATATACTTCTATTTTTATATATTAGCGAAATTCTCGTTTACCTTGTCAGTTGAACGAAGGCCAAGTGTCAAAATCACTTAATTTTTTTTGTTGGATATTTACCTAAAAATGTATAAAGAAAAGTCAATACACAAAAGTCGGATCACTTTTGCGATGCAAACCCACGTAACAATAGTAGCTACGAAACTCGCACAAGATTGATTCAACCCCAAAAAAATCTATAATCAACGTTTAAACTTGATTTGAAAATATTAAACCAAGGACCCAACACAATCGCCTACAATATGTTGACCCACGATTTCAAGGCTCAAGAATCTCACTCGGTTTGTTCGAACACCACAAGATATTCTTGATAAGTTCAAAATTAATTCAATGAAAACGAGAAGAAAGCAATTTTCCTTACAATAATATCTCTCAAATTGTGTGTATTTTTTACAATGAATAAAATGGGTCATATTTATATTAAACTCATAAAATCTACTTAAAAATGAAATTAAACCGTAAAAATAACAAAAGATATCACAAAATAGAGTTTTAACTAAATTAGAAGATTACGCGAAATTTGAAAAATTCGCGTCCAAGAATGTAGTATGCGGCCGCATAGTGTAAATTTATACGATCGCATAGACCAACCGGAGTCCTCCTCAATGGTTTCGATAAAGGGGCATGTGGTCGCATGCCCTGAACAATTATGCAGTCTTTCCAATCTTTTCGTCCATTGTTTGAATCAAGTTCCTCCACTTCGATGTTCTCAATTATAAGATAAACAATGCTAAAAAGGAAGAAGAAACTGAATGAAGAAGCAGATGGGAAAACATTTCTTGCTATCTTTTCGTATATTTTTGGATAAGATTACAAGCATATATATACACATAAAATTACAACAACTTTGTACAGGTGGTAAAGAATAAAATTATGTTATACAATTGGCACAACAACTGAATTTGGAATCTATTCTAACTTCTTGAGGCAAGTGGCAGCTCCCTTCTCCCTTCTAGCATGTTCTACAATCTTCTAGCCTTCCCTTGCTCATTCCTGATCACAGTCTTGATCTCCAACAGCCCCCCTTAAGATGG
>CAIGRP010081102.1:0-10904 GCA_903798385.1 Fraxinus cuspidata | reverse complement strand
CTATAATTCAACCAATTAAATTTTCATTTTCTTCCATGAATTCATACTTCCAAGTAAGTATTTCATCATAACAATCCTTCTACCAAATATACTCTATTCAAGAATCTAAATAAAAATTCTAGGGTTTGCCCAAAAATAAAATCCATTACCTTGATGTAAATGGAGGGTAATCAATCAAGAAACTTGAACTAACAATGGTACTCCTTCAACTTAATCTGAAAATTAAACTAACAAATTAAAACCCTAGAACTTCAACATAAATTATTCATTTATCTCTTGAAGAAATAGATAAATTAAACCCAAGATTGAGGGAAATAATACTTACTCTTTCTTCCTCCCTTTTCCCTTCTTTTCTTCTTTTCTTTCTCCTTTTTCCTCTCTTTTCCTTCTCTTGGTTTCGGTCTTCAGCTCTCGTTCAGGCTTGCCTTTTCTGGCCAGCTGCGTGTGCGCGTGTAAAAAGATGAAAAATGGGGTTTCCAATTGCTATTTTAATGGGGCACTAAGCTTTAATTGCAAAGGAAGCCCTCCAACCTTCATATAAGACCCTATTAAATCCTTACATTTTAATACTTGAAAAGTGAACTCCCAACTTAAAATTGTATCAATTTAAAACCCTCATATATTATTCATTGCAAAATAAACCCCAACAAAATAATTTGCTTCATTTAAGTCCCATTTTGACTATGACTTTGACAATTCCTCCTTTGACTTTTGTCTAATTTAAATGGATTGTAACACCAACAGCCCATGATCATCTATGATGAAACTTTTGCTCCAATTGCTCACCTAGACACCATAAGAGCACTCGTAGCTCTTGAAGCCCAAGAAGGTTGGTTACTGTACCAACTTGATGTTAAATCATCTTTCTTAAATGGAGAACTAAAAGAAGAGGTGTATATTAAACAACATTAAGGTTTTGTTGCAAATGGTTAAGAAAAAGAAAGGCCTTGTATAGGCTCAAACAAGCACCGAGTGCTCGGTATGGTCAAATTGATGGCTATTTTCAGTAAAATGGATTTCTCAAAATCAAAAGTGAACCAACCTTGTACGCGAAACACTGAGGTAACACTAGTATATTTTATGTTGCTTTATGTTTGATGATTCGATGTGAACCGAAACAATACAAAAATGATTGAAAATTTTAAAATTGACAAGATAAAAAGATATGCCATGAGTGATTTAGGGCTACTACATCATTTTCTTGGTATGAAAATATATCCAGATGGAAATTGAGCGTTTATTTCTCAAATGAAGTATTTTGAAAAAGTTCTTAAAATTTCAGAATATTTGGGGGTAAAACTATTGAAAATTCACTTGTTTGTAATGAGAAATTATCGAAGGATGATGGAGAAAAGAAAATGGATGAAACTCTTTATAGAAGTTTGATTGAAAACTTGCTTTATCTTACAGCTAGCTACAAGATCGGATGCCATGTATGCAGTAAGTTTACTTTCAAGGTCCATGAATCGTCCATGTCTTAAGTACTTTGGGCTGGGTAAAAGAGTTTTGAGATTTATAATAGGGATAATAAATTTTGGGATCAGATTTGAGAAGAATTTAAAAGTGAAGTTACGAGGCTTTTGTGATAGTGATCGGGGAAGTTGTGTTCATGACATGAAAAACACCTCCGATTATTCATTTTTCCTTGGTTAGGAAGTATTTTTGTAGCCATTCAAGAAGTAACAATCAGTTGCTAAATCCTCAGCTGAAGCCAAATATATGTTAGTCTCAATTGCAACCTCACAAGTCATTTGACTAAGAATCATTTTAGAAGACATTGAGAAGAAACAAAGGAGAGGCCGCACCACTATTTTGTAATAACAAATCAGTTATTTTTATGTCTAAAAATCTATGTTTTCATATCTGGACAAGACACGTTGCAATCAAGTACCATTTCAATTGAAATGCAATTGACGATGGAAAAGTTGAACTCAACTATTGTAAGTTGGAAGAGCAAATTTCTATTATCTTCACAAATGCACTTCTAATATCAAGATTTCAATAATTATGAGAGGCACTTGGAGTCCAACAAAAACGCATTAAATAATTATGAGAGGCACTTGGAGTCCAACAAAAACGCATTAAGGAGGAGAATGTTAATGTATAATAAAAATGTCAAAAAAAATATTGTCGAGCAATTGAGGGCTAAAATGTAATTTTGCATTGTGTTAAAAGTCCCTTTATGTTAAAAAAAAAAAGCTGATTTTGAAAATTTCCAAATCCTTTTCCTTCTCTCTCTCTCTTGTGTTCTTATTTCCTTTACCGCTAAATATAAATTAACTATATGTTGTAAATAATATGATTATTATTGAATGACAATTATACCCATATAGCCATAGTTTTTAATACTGTTGTATCTCTAATTCTTTATTATAAATATGAGGTCTTAGTTCTTAATAAAACGCACAAATCTATTGACTTTTTTATTCTTTTCTTTTTTTCTTTATATTTTATAACACATTATTAGCACGATGTTCTAGCCAATTAACTTTGCAAAATTTATTTCTCTTTCTGTTTACAAATCTCTAGTCAGTTGAGGTAGAAACCTTTTTTTTTTTTTTTTCATTCAATCAAAATAAGATAATAGTCAATTGAGTTTACAAAGAAATTTTGGATCTCTATTAAAAGAAAATGGCAGTATTCTCTTAACTTCAAATTGCATCACAAAGAGGTATAGTTATTTGATATGATTATTTCGATTTGACTATACCAATTTATGATAGAAAAATATTACTTGAATGAACTTTTTTTCATTCGATATTATGGTGCATTATTGCAGAAGAATATTGCATTATCATTTTTGAAAAGAAACAATCTAAATCAATATTCTAAAGAATATTGTAAAATTGTTTGAAAAATAATATAATATTTATATTATTTTGTTACTTTTGAAAAAAACATAAATTTATACATAACAATATTTAAAAATTATTATTATTATTATTATTATTATTTTTTTTTTTGTGTGCATATCATGTGCTAGACGAATTCCATGTCAATGATTCTTGGGATCCATGAATTGGTCCCTAATAAATTTAAACGTGGTTATGTTTGTCTCTTCTTTTAAATTAGAATCGTCATCTGTGTACAGAAAACATCATACATAACATACATAACACTCAAAGCAAGGAGGTTGATTTTTTTTTTTTTCCCCCAATATTTTACTCACATGGAGCCTACTCCCATGCGAGTGTTCTCGCAAGTTTCTGTGAAGAATAATTCTGTACACACATAATTAATCTTTAGATTATTCTAACTGTCTTGTTATTTGGTTTTCATATTTTTTTATTTTTATTTTTTCAAAATATTGTTGTCAATTATTTATAACATTGCATTTCCAATAGTATGCCAGTCAATGTGATTTCATTTTTAAGATGTTCCAATTACTGTGTGCTCCACATAACATTTTTTAGAGTTTCAGCATATTATTACGTCATTTACAATGTGCCCCACGTAGCTTAAGATTAAAAGTTAAATTAAGGGACTTCTTGGACAGTGTGTTGGCAAGTGACACCTTACATTCCTCATCATTTTTTGTCCATCTTCCATAATTTAAAACATAATAATTAGATTGTTAAGTTGTCTATTTTGATTGCATACAATCTGTCATTTTTTTTTCATTGCATGGCTATAGTTATTTCTTTTCAACAATTGTTTTAATCTATGATTTATGCCTTCTAGATGTAATCTTCTTTATATTAATGTTTTTTATGTTCCTTTAACGTATATATTACTATTGTTGTCGAATCTTTTTACTTTTAAATTAAAAATGTATTACGTTGTTGCTCTAAAAAAAACACAAAACTCTATAAATATTAATATTATTGCTAGGAAAACACTCTCGAAGATTTATATTTCTAAATAATAGTTTGTTGTTGCTCATGAAGAGCATTTTAGTACGATTTAAATGTTTCAAAAGAATATTGACATATTATTCTTGAAAAAGTAATAGTATAATATAATATAATATCATTTATTAAAAAAGAAAAAGGTTGATAATAATATTTTATTATGCTCTTAAAGTAGCACAAATCTCAAAAAATATCATATGATTTACATTCATATTTAATTATGTTTATGCTCCTAAAGAAGCATAACTAAATATGAAATATACATGTAAATATTTAAAAAGAATATCATGTTTAATCTAGCAAATAGAATGAGCTTTCGGATGATAATAAAAAGTTTTGACAAAATATGAGTTTATAAAAATCTCATCCAAGACTCCAGAAGAATCAATATTATGTGATATGAAGAAACAAAATTGACTGTACTTAATAAAAAAGAAACTTATAAAATTTCTAAAATGTGTCGTAATTAGTACACTAACATTGTTTGGCTTGTCCAAATCACTAATGATGCGAAATGAGAATTCAAATGGACATTTAAGGAAGAACCAGAAGATTCTTCAATCTTAAAAATTTATATATGATGTTTGTTTGTTTGTTTGTTTTTTTATTGAAAATTGATCATTGATCGTTACTAGCTACAATAGAGATTGAGTTTCTTATATTTCTAAAAATTAATTATTGTGATACTGGAGCCACATCATCATTTACGTTGACCATCTAAATATTATTTGTAGGGTAAGTAGCACATAACGTTCCCACATTTCCCTATTATTATGAAAAACTTCATTAACTTCCATTTTTGGCACTTTCACCCTTATTTTTATCTTTCATTACGAAAAATGTCATTTTCTCAATTAAAAATTGTGAAATGACGAGTATATCATTTTCTTTAAACAAAAAAAAAAGAAAAAGAAAAAAATAATTGTAATCATAGTTCCAAATTTTTTTAAAAAGCTCAAATGTGTCCCCAAATATATTATTAAAAGTGTAATTAGCACATAACGTTCCCACCTTTCACTATTTTTGCTAAAAACTTCCATACATTTCATTTTTTGATATTTTCACTCTTAATTACACATACAATCCATCATTTCCATCTATTTTTATTCAAATTCTCAATAAAGAGTTGGAAAATAATGAATATACCCTCATATTTAAAGAAATAAAAAATTTAAAGAAAATTAATTATTTTTTAATAATTTATTGAGACTCTTTTGCACTTTTTTATTTTTTTCTAAATCTTTTCTAAATTTAATTGGGACTCGTTTGCACTTTTTAAAAAAAATTAATTTCTATTTTATAATAATTTATTTGTGACTCATTAATATTTTTTTTAAAAGGGACTTGATTGCAATTAATTCTCTATTTTTTCCAATTTAAATAGGAGGGTATATTCGTTATTTTACGGCTCTTTATTGAGAAAAATGGATGAAAATGGATAAAATGGATGTTTTGAGTAATCAAATGTGAAAATGCTAAAACATAAAGGTATGGTTATTTTTCGCAAGAATAGTGAAAAATATGGACATTATATGCTAATTAAAAAAAATTGCGACAATAGCTGTAATTGATTTTTGTTTTATTATTTTATTTAAAGAGAAGTGTATATTCATCATTTAACAATTTTTAATTAAGAAAATTGATGAAAATGACCTTTTAGCGTAATGAAATGTACAAATAAGGGTTAAAATATTAAAAACCAATGAAAGGAAATGACGTTTTCCACAATTACATCGAAATGTTGGAACATTATGTGCTAATACCCTTATTTGTATGGTATTCGCAACCTAAAGTTTGCTAAATTATTGTTCAAATATTAAATTATGAGCACAACTTTCGGATTTCAATCAAGACTGTGCCTTATTAATACTAGTGAACCTAAATCTCAACATTTCAATAAGTCTTATTAACACTATCGCTTGTTAAAAGCCTTTAACCAATTTAATTGAGAACAAAATACTTCCGATTTTATATCATGCATCATATCTACATCAAGTTCTCCATATTATAATTGATTCATGGTAAGAGCCTGATTTCTTCATCTAATTATTTGATAGTACAATATTTATACAATTAATCCATCATATTAAATTGAGATAAAAAGTAAAGAATGATTAGAATAAATGCGTAATTTGAACCCTTATACTAAACAAATGATATATTATAACGCAGTCTATTAATTGTTAATTTGATTGGACACTTCTCTCCACATTAACATGAGGAATTAAGAAGATGAAAATAATGTACAAATACATCATCATCTAAATCATCGCAAACAAAAATTTGAACCATAAGATCGAAAGATAATTCATTTGGATGCATTTACTAACTAAAGACATAAACAATATCTCAACTCTGGCTTTAAATGCTCCAACTCGAATTAACGTCCTAAAGGATAATTAGTTAATATCATATTTGATAATTTTGTGGCACACTTGAAGCTTGATGATATTCAATTCTATTATAAAAATTTCCAAATGAAAATGGAGCAGTTAGCAATGATTGTCCCATTAAGGAAACATATACTATTGATGAGTAATGAGACATAAATAATTATAAAACTCAGAAGAGTTTTAGGTACCTAATATGTCGAAAGTTTATATATTTTAATAAGTTATGTCGTTATGAGAAAAGAAATAGAATTGAAAAAGAAAAAGTTGTCGACAACATCATTACACATGATGTAATAATGTCGTAAATATGTAATATACGAATTTTTTTTCTATTAATATGGGGCTTTAGTTCTTAATAAAATACACATGTCTATTGACTTTTCTACTTTTTTTATATATATTTTTCTCTCTATTTTATGACACTGCATTATTTCGTCATTTTACCTTAGATTTTGGGACCTGAAATATGAAACTACAGCCAACAGTGCCCAAGTATGACCACACCTACCACTATAAAGCAAGCATATATAGAAACATGTTCACCTCTTGTGTTAGCAGTGTGGGAAATAAAACAAACCGATATAATATATATGACACGATATGAAATATATGATCATAAGCAAACAACAAGATAGAAGAAAACAAATTATTTAATTGATAGAAGAATGTAGCATTTTTATTCAATTGACTAATATGGAGAAAACAAATAAAACCTACATAATTATTCTATATTTCAGTAATACAAAATTTGTGAAAAAGATTCTAGTATTTATAGGGATCCATACCAAACCCCGTGAAATACCACAAAGATTGAAATAAGATAAAAAAAATCACGTAAAATAAATGAAATAATATTTTTCCAATAAAAGCACATCGAAAGAAGGAAATTTTTTTCTTCTAAAAAATCCAACTTTATTTGTGTAAAAAATACAACAATCTCCACCTTGACACAACTTTCGATGCAATGAATGAAGCTCCAAAATTTCTTCGCGTGGAAAAAATCCAACTGCGACAAAACAATTTGAACTCTTCAACAAGAATCAAACTTTCTCCAACATAAAAATATTCCCCAACTTCTACGATATCTAACACGGATACCTGAACCTAAACACCGGGGATCTCCAAAATTCACAAAGAATTAGAAATGACCAAATAGTGTCGAAGCATACCTATAGCAGAATCAACTCTCAATACTTTCATAAAAGGCTAGGGATAGTCTCAACACCTTTAGAAACGCTAAAAGCATGTGCAACAGAATCAGCATCTACCTACCTATTTTCAATGGGTTTATCCCTATCAGTTGAATATGATGGAACTGCAAGTAATGGTGGCAAAACAAAATTATCGATATCCTCCAAACTCGTCTGAGTAATATTCTTCGATATAAACCGAAACCAAATCCCAAAGGTACAGTACCAAACTAAATGTCCTCAACGATACTAAATCTGTGTTGACTTTTCTTCACAAATTTTGCATGACCTCACAATATGTATACCTAGGATCTCTTATGTCCCTCCTACACAGCACGAACACCCTTTAGAATACTCATGACTCTACGTCCTCCGAAGAAGGTGCACCCTTTTGAATCACGAGTACTCATCGAAATGAGATTCTTAATCAAGTCTGGATTATGTCGAACGTGATCAAGTGTTCTACATATTCCATCCACCAGCTTCAATCTGATTCTACCAATACCAGCTACTCGACAAAATTCATTGTTATCATTGACATATTGCGTCACCATTTCATATGTTTCAAACAAATCCCAATTGTGACACGTATATAATGCACAAGTTTTATCCAAAATCCACTCCTCGTTAGGTTTGGATTCCATGTCAGAAATTGTTAAAACATCTCAATCACTCAAATAGTTCTGAACTATATTGGTCACATTTGAAATATTTGATTGCTTCCCGTGATTTGCAGTCAAATTAAATTTGTTTTGCAACTTGTTGCAATCCCTCTTAATGTGTTCTTTATTCTTGCAATAATAACAAACCTGATTACTGAAGTTTGATCTCGACTTACCCCTTTTCTGATTACCATGAACAACAAGGCTTTCTCCATTTCTAGTCTCAGATCCAACCAGATGCTTTATCTTCTCTTTTGAAAACAAGACATCATACGCATCTTCAATCGTGAGAGTATCACAACTATACAAGATCGTGTATCTAAACGAAGTAAGCAAAGCGAGCAGCGAACACAAAAGAATTAAGGTCAAATTTTCATCATCATATTTTACCTCTAAATTTTCCAAATCAACGACGATCTCCTTGAACACAGCCAGATGATCTTCTAAAGATCCATCTTGCAATGAGAATACAACCTCTACTTTAGATACAATTTGCTTGTCAGACTTTTAGTGATGCACAATTGCTCCAACTTCAACCACAACAGAGCTGCCGTTTTTCTCCTTCAAAACGTCCTTAAGAATATTATTAGACAGATGAAGATGGATCTATGAAAGTGCCTTCCGATCCTTCTGTTATTTTTCCTTCGTTGTCTAAGTTGTTGGCATTTTCTCAATTCTCAACAACGCACCATCCAAATCCATTTGTGCAAGTACAACTCGCATCTTCATTTGGTACAATGAGAATCTTCTATTCCGATCCAAGTGTGGAATTTCACACTTCACGACTGTTATCAATAACAACAACCTCGAACAAATCACAACCAATAACTCTGATATCAGTTGTTGGGAAATAAAACAAATCGAGGTAATATATAGATAAGATATGAAATATATGGTTGCAAACAAACAATAAGATAAAAGGTAAAGAATTAATTGGCAGAAAAAGAGAGTAATTATATTCAATTGACTAATATGGAGAAAATAAATACAATAACTGTGCCAACACAATTTCAATAATACAAAACTTGTGAAAAGAGTCTAGCAATTATAGGAGTGCATGCCAAACCTAGAAAATACCATAAGATGAAAACAAGATCAAAAGTCACGAGGAATAAACGAAACAATATTTACCCGTTAAAAAATTACATTGTAAAAAGGAAAAAATATTTTCTAAAAAATCCAACCTAATTTTGATAAATAAAACCTAACAAGCAGAAGGGTACCATTGATTTTGTCAACTGCATAATTAGGTAATACTGACATTATTTTGAATTCGGAGAGTCATTCTTGACTCACACATGGATAGAACCAGAACTTGCAGCAGGAGACTGTTTCCAACATCATTTCAGCAATGAGTTATTTTTCATCACAGATACTCGAGTTTGTGATTGTTTCTTTGTGCCGCACTCGATATAGCCTAGTTCGTGTTGGTATTAGTAGTTCTTCCAAAACTCAAACATTTCATTTAAGCGAGTCATTCAAATTGTGATTTTTTCACCGATTCCTTTGAGGATTTGAGTTCCACTTGAAGGTTCACCGATTGATTTTCCCTTTCCTTCGTGAGTTTTCGTGGTAATTTTTAGATTTAACCACGCCTCTCTCGTTCTTCACGATTACCACCGAGTCATCCAGTCCAATATGTCTCCTTGAGTTGGTACAAATATTTGTTTACACCGTAAGATACATGTCATCATCAATCTGCTCCTTTGTCTCATTCACTGGTGTGTCAAAACTAGTTAAGTCCTGGATTGAGTCAAAACAAGCTTGAATGTGTGCAAGCAGAAGAACTAATTTGATTTTATAGTGTCTCATTCCTCATCTAAATCTTCTCCACCATCCTCGCTCTAGGTAGTATTCATGGCCTTATTACCCTATGGTTTTTTCAAGGTATTGGACATTCATGGCATTGAATACGCTTTGGGAAGATTTAAGGAATTCGACTTAGTTATGCTTGGAAATTTCTTGTTCTGAATGGATTGTGATTTGAAACTTTTCCCTTATCCAGTTACCCTTCAAATGTTTTTAATTTTCTGGTAAGCATATAAACATTGTCATCGGTATCACTTTTTTTACATTCATCTTCCTCTTCGTGAGCTCGAAATACTATTCCAGATAAATTTTCCTTTCCTTTCATGTTAAGATTAAGTTCATAGATCGTCAGAAACCTGCCAACTCTTGCACTTCGATGGACTTGATGTCGTTGTTTTCTTTGCTTTTCATAAACTTAGATGGAAGAGGCTGGGCAATAATCTCAAGAATATTTTCACAATTTTGTTTGAGTACTTCATGCCCAAGGCATAGCTGGAGCTGGAGATGTCAAAAAAGTTGTGGGCAGAAGTAAAAGAGTTTTGATTCAAAGAGTTGGACTTACCGGAATTGCAAAGAGCTTACCGGTTTTGTAAGGGATTACTGGATTTTACACAGCTTACGGTTTTGACAAGGTTACCATATTTGCACACAACTTACTGGATTTGCACTCAACTCACTGTATTTGCTTAATGCTTACCGGATTTGACGAAGAAGGAAAAATAGTCTGAAGAAGAAGGAGATGGAGAAAGAAGCTTAGTTACGTTTTATTACTTGCTGAATATATAACCTTACAAAAAACTTGTTTTCAACAACTTCTACCTACTCCAATTTATCAAAGTTGACAACCATACTTAGACAACTTTACAAAAGCTTTAACTACCAACTATTGTACACAAATTACATGACTTAAAATGCAAAATTAAACAAACATTTATCAAAGAATGTGACAGCCAAAATGTCATGCTACACTCAACAAGAAGTCATTGAATGGCTCATCAT
>CAIGRP010081086.1:0-11784 GCA_903798385.1 Fraxinus cuspidata | reverse complement strand
TAATTCAAATTTCAACTCCAATAAAACAGTTGCAAAAGGATTAGAGTTTCATTTAAATACAGGTAAAAACATGGCTTTCACGTCAAGTGATCAGGGTAAATTTCAAGTCTGACGATACAATGTACCACTCAGTTGTAAACACAAGGCTGTCGGAAGAGCAAAAGAAAGGCTGAGCGAGACAGATAATCAGTCCAGTATATCCTTTATCTATAAACTAATAACCAGTCAGTCATTTCAACAAGTGATGATTTGCATTTACTAAACAAATGGAACAGCACATTGAGAGCAGTTCCTTTAACACGCATGTTGCTATACGATTCAGTTATAAAATGCACAACTCTCGGTCTGCATAGCATTTTTCACTTTTTTCCTTAGAAGATGTGTGATCAAGCACCTGTAATATTAGTAACCAAAACGATCGTTCAATGAGGTATGCCCATCACCTGATTGACCTGGAAAAGCAAGAGGTACAAAACTTAGAATACATAGTCAAAACACACGTATCCAAAAATTAAGCAGCTCATCAGTGAAGTGAAAGGTGATTTTTTACCTTCAGGTGGCATCCAAGAATCATAGTCGGGTTCATCATTGAGAAATGATTGTCTCTCGGGACCCACCATTCTTTTAGGCTTTTTATGATCCTTCCTGACTTGACTCTCAAGTGGCACATCTTCATTGATGGGTCTTGAATGTTTCAATAATAAAGCCACAGCTTCTTCTGCTATAATCTCAGCCCTAATCGGCTGTTCAGAATCTTCAACTTCACTAACCTTGGATTTCTCATCTTGCTTTCTCTTCCTTATTATTAGACCAGGGGCTGCATCTTCAATTCCCGAGTTAGCCTGAGCAGAATCTGGATTTTTCAGAATGGTCTTTCTATCTTTGTAGTCAACAAACTGAAAATTCTCCTGTGTGTCTACTGTTACTTCCTGTGCAATTTCTTGCTTTTTTCTGTCATCTACGGCACCAAGCCACTGGGGCTTAGCAACACTATATTTAGCAGCACCATTGTCGGTTGGATCCGTATTAACAGTAGTTTCACTTTTTGCTTCATTAGTAACTAACTCTGACTCTTCAGACTTCTTGCCAGATTCTGGTACTTCATCTCTAATACCCATTTCAGGACTGGATCTATCCAACGAACATTCTGCTCCCAATCTTTTATTCTTTTCAAATAAGGGGCGTTTGCGTGAATCTAAAGCAGCTGAAACAGGGCTTTTGCTCACTATAGGTTTTGGCTCCTTTGCTTCCGATGCCCTTTTCCTAGCAGCTTCTCCTGTAGGATCGGCAATCTTCAGCAAGTAGAAGATCCTATCCATCTCTGATTGGAGAACTGACAACTCCTTTCTAATCTTCTCTTTATTATCAAGAACTGAAATCAAAAGAGAGAACCAACTTCTCAGGAAAATGCTTGATGGCATGTTAGTCACCACATAAAATTATGAATGCAGAAGATGGATAGATCGAACCACCACAGAGGCTCCCTCTGACAATCAAAATTTTCGATTGTTTGGGACAGTTCAAATTCCAGACAAGGATGATAAATCTTCTTTTTAGGATATTAAAAATATATTTCATGGGAACTTTTTTCCTATATTCTCCTACAAAATAATGGAGCCTAGCCATTCAAAAGAGAAGAGGACCCTTATTTATCAGAGCACATTATGAGCGTAATAGCATGAATATGGAATGCTTGTTGAGTGTTAAGAAGTGCCAATTTTCCTAGGATGCGAAGGCATGCATCAGTGCACCGAATTAACTAGTTCAGTTTTCCAAAAATACAAAATACAACTGAAATAGAAAAATAGATCACTTTTCATGAATGACAGATTTGAAAGTCAGGTGACGAAAAAATAAATAAAATGTTCACCCTACAAAGATTCATACCTAGCTGAGACGAAACTGCAGTCATGTATGCATCAAGTGCATCTCCAGCTTCAGCAACCTCATTTGTCTGTGCCATTTTGTCCTCATCCAAAAGCATTTTTTCCTTTTCTTCCATCTCCTTAACAATCGCATCCTTCTTATCAAGAAGAGAATTGGCAGTTTCGATTGAGTGGTTTTCACCACTTCTACGTTTGGAGGGTTTGTGTGTCCGATCATAGAACTCATCATCATCACTGTTAAGTTGAAAACAAGTAGGAAGCAATGCATCAATTCGACAGATAATAAGGTTCAGATATCAGCTTTAAGTGAACCATAAACCTTATAGATGAGTAATTGAACAGAAAAACCACTGCTTTCATGCAATTTATGCATTCGCATCAACTGTAATAAGAAGGTGGTGCTTAATGGTACTCAGATTCTTCTACTTGAACAATAATTATCTTTAAGATTAGCTTAACTCAAACAGTATCTCTCTTTGGAAGTACCTCATATAGTCGTCGTCGTCATCTTCCGTTGCTCCCTTTTTCTTACCATGGAATGTCCTTCCTGCTCTTGCGCCTATACTTTCCTGGATACTTTCATTTAAAGTCTCTTCCAAATTTTCAAGTTCTTCCACAATCTAAGAAAAAATTGAGCACTTGAATTACCAAAAAGACTCAATTTAAAAATGTAATTTAAATTACTAAGGAAAAACAAACTTATTTTTTTGAAACGTGTAGAGAATGAGCATCTTGTGTTTCAACACAGAACATAGAGTTGAAGGAGGTAAAAGAAGATGAAAGGGATAAAGGGTAAAGCCGAAGAACTCCTCGTTCTATGCCTTTTTTATTGATACTAGTCATAATTGAATGTGTGTTACACGTTATTTGAAATGTTTTTTAGGTGCTATAAAAATAATATTTTTAGGTGAGAATATGAAAATAATTAATACAAATTTGCTTATGTGAAATGAACTTTTGATTCAAATGAAATAAAAACCAATTTGTAAAAACAATTTAAATAGTTGAGAAAGTCAATTAGAATAGTCCATATGAGATCTGAGCATCCAATGCATATTATCATCTCTTTATATTTGCTTAACATGCATTAAATATATCAATTGAAATTATTTATTATAGATATGCATTATATCCCCCATTTACCTTCTCTGTATCTTAGCATTCATCAAATAAATCAATTATAAGAAAACTCTAAAAATATTCATCTTTTGTTCCAAAATTTTTTTAATGACCCAGTCAAGTGGAATGAATATGTTAAACGTACATTAATCATAACTAAATAATTGACAAAATAATTCATGATAATATTGTTTAAATGATTAAATAAATCAAATACATATTGAAAAACGAAAAGTTAATAAATCTATCAAATATGGTTAAATAAACTAAATATATATTGAAAAACGAGAAAGTAAGGTAATGAATGTGTCAAATGTACATTCATCATAACTAAATAGTTGACAAAATAATTATTGATAATATTGTTCAAATGATTAATAAATTAAATGCATATTTTAAAAGAAAAATAGGATATTATTGAAATAATTAAATTATAGCCCTTGTTTGGGCCCCATTTTTTCAAAAACTCATTTTTTCAAAACTCATTTTCAACCATACATTCGTCAATAAAATAATTTCAAGTAAATCGAACCAAATATTCTTCAAAAACCCACTATTCAAAAATACATTTTTTCTTCAAAATGGGGCTCAAACAAGGACATATTAAGGATAGAATCGCCCTATTATTGAAATAATTAAATACATATTGAAAAACGAAAAGTAAGACATTATTTAAATAATTGAATTATAGTAAGGATAGAATCGCCCAAAAATGATTCTCACTTGATGTGATATTTAATATATTATAGATTATCCCTGTGATATCCTCTGTTCATTTCGAGCAATCTGAGTTTGTTGTCCCTGTGTCAACCCACCTTGAGCAATATCCTTGGCCCGAATAGCATCAATCTCTTTCTTCATATGAGCAATCTACACAGGAGTTCAACCATTAGTAGCAAGTAGAAACATATATTTTGTAAACAATTTCTTCGCCAAAATAAGTTCCACACTGTAGAGCTGCAAAAGCATTGAAGCATTTTAAACCAAATAAAAGCATTTATAGCCCTTCAAGAGCTTCAGATGCACACTTCCAATGTTAAAGGAATAGGTGGGGTTTACCATTCATAGGGTAAGTACGGAAACACCCACGAACATAGTCGTGGGTAGAACACAGATGGTATACTAGAAATTTCTGATGTTAATCATTTAGTGTATTTTTGTATAGCCAAATCAAATCAGAACATGTTCATATATATCATAATACTAAGCAATCAGAATAATTACATAAGACATGCTCAAATACGTTATTAAGCAAGACTGTTATACAGATAAAAAGCAGAAAAAAGATATCAGGGTCATTCAGATGCCATTAGTTCATTCTGAGTACGTATATGATCTCCACTCAGCCTAAATTATGGATTTATAAGTGATAAATCTCAAGAAACTTCAATTTTCAGTTGAAAGGGTGTAATATCACTTCAATTGGTACTCAATCCAGTTTGAAATGAATGGTTTCTATTGTTTGGGATGTTTCAAAATAATGTCGAGACACCTAAAACTGAAAACTTTTCACCCTGCATTTTTACAACATATGGACCATTAATACAGGAAATGGTAATTTTTTGTATGAATAGGGAATGGTAATTTGTTATGGTGGATATGTTTTGGAAGGTATTGTCTGCATGATGGCAGGCTGGAAGCTACTTGGAAGTATTTGAGTATCCTTGCTTTAGGAATTTGCTGCAATAAAAATGCAGATGTGAATTGGGGATTCTGATTTGTTGGCGATGGTAGAGGTATGCTGGTTGAGTTGTAAGTACTGGTGTGGAACTGCGAACTTGCAATTTGATGAGAGAAGGGACAAGGACAGAGAAACACAATCAACCACGTGGAGTAAGAAGGATACTGCAAAAGAAGAAAATTAACAAGTGAAGCCTTACCAAGATGATATGTCAATTCATTTTAAAAATGCACGGAGTACATGTAAGGGAATCATATCCTGTAATGTTGCATGGCTGTTCGGTCATCTATGATAATAACAAATGTCCATTGCCTTCCACAAAATTCAGATGTCCATAACAAAATTTACCACATCCCAACTTCAGTGCAAGTTAAGCAAAGTGGCATCAACTTCTGGCCAAATTTTTCTATCGTATGAGCCTTTTAAAACTATATGCAGACATGCTGAATGAGCATAGCATTGAACAGGAGAAAATCTTGGGTGGAGCGGTTATCCCATGTGGAATGCCCACCCTATCATAGAATAACGTGTATAATTTTATTTTAACTTTGCCAATTGTATATTTTTCAATTAAAAAGTATATTGGGCTCCATTATTTTATGTTCCCGATTTTTTTCTTTCTTTCTCCTTAAAAATTGGACCCAATGAAGCATTTTCTCTCTCTTCAAATCCTTGTTGGAAGCACTTTCTGGACATTCCACAACCCAGCAAAACCATAGGTACGCCTTAATTTATTAATTTCATTTCTCTAAATTTTTTAAGTGTTTATAATGTATAATGGGAAAGTATAATAATCTTTTATTGTATTTATTTTGTTGATATTAATGTGGGTTGAATGGGTCTTTAATATGTTAGTATTTTTAATCAGGTTTTCTATTCAATGGAGCTTTAAGTAGTAGAGAAAAAATTTATGAAGAGCGCAATGTGGGAATGGAATTATGTTCTAATGAAGAAGCTTATGGTATTTGTAATTCATATGCTCTTAGAAAAGGATTTAGTATATCCGCAAAGGGCATATTCGAAGAGATGCATCAAAAAATATTAAATAACGAGAATTTTTATGTTCAAAGGAAGGGTTTCAAAGGGACGGATAGTTACTTGAAGTGAGGAAATATAATAGATTAGAGACAAGAACAGGTTGCAAATTTATGGTGCGTTTTGCAGTTGATGGTGGAATATGGAATATTTCTCATATCAATACCCATCATATCCATGAACTTGCTAGACCAGAAGAAAGACAATTTCTTGGATCAGGAAGTAGGGTGTCTAATGCTCAAGCAGATGTCATTAATTCCATGGTTAATGCCAGTATAGGACCAACAAAATCATACTTTTATTTAGCAAATGAGGTTGGTGAAGCTGAAATGTTGGATTTACCAAAAAAGGATATGAGAAATTATTTGCAAAGAAGAAAAGGTGAAATGATTGAAGCAGGAGATGGACAAACTTTGCTGAACCATTTTAAGTTAAAGCAAAGTGAGGATCCTAACTTTTTCTACTCAATGCAAGTGGATCAATTTAATCAGATGACAATTTTATTTTTTTTTTGGAGAGATAACAGGTCAAAGTTAGAATATGACTGCTTTGGTGATGTTGATACTGCTTTTCGTACTAGTAAGTACAATTTGATATGTGCTCCATTTGTTGGAGTTAACCGTCATTGGAAAAATGTTTTATTCGGTTGCGCATTTTTATTAGACGGACCACTGAATCATTTGTTTGGTTGTTTTGAGTCATTCATTTATGGAGTCCATGGGAAATAGACAACCGAAAACTATTTTTACAGATGACGACAAAGCAATGACAAATGCAATTGAAGTAGTTTTTCCACGTACATAACACCGATTGTGCGCTTGGCAAATTGCTAAGAATGCTACACAACATCATAGTAGCTATTACGGAAATCCAGAGTTCAAAAGGCAGTTCAATAAATATTTCCATGGGTGTTATAGTGAAGAAGAATTTCAAGGGATGATATGATTAAAAAGTTTTGACCTCAAGAGTCACTCATGGCTAAAGAAATTGTATTCACTGCGAGGAAAGTGGTGTCATGCTTTTAATTTGGATACTTTTTCAATAAATATAAGGTCCACCCAAAGGAGTGAGAGCACAAATAATATCTTTCATCAAAATTCTACCTAGAAAATGGAACTTGTTAATTTTGTACACCACTATGAGAAGAAAATAGAGGAAATGCGCTTAGTTGAATTGGAAGATGGTTATCGATGCAAACATGGTGTTCCTCATCTGTCCATAAGGTGCAGTATTTTAAGTCATGCAGTTAATGTCTACACCCCAAAAATGTTTAATCTTTTTGAAAAGGAGTTGACGGGTTGCATTGGAGTGAGGGTGAAAGAAGTGTATAGAGATTATGAGCTTTACACATGAAGCAATTGAAGGTCAACAAAGAGTGCACAAACTCCAATACAATCCCCTTACATTTGATTTTTTTTGTTCATGTAAGTTATTTCAATCATTGGGGATTTTATGCCTACTTGTTTTAAAGGTGTTCGATTTGAATAATCTCTCTAGCATACCAACACAATTCATAATGGCAAAGAAAGGAATTGTGGCAACTAATGACAAAATTGACTTGTCAATAGTGGCAAGTGATGAAAAATCTTCCAAATCATTACGCCTTAGTAAGTTGATGCACGAAGGAAATAATGTCTATAATGTTGCCTCAATGAAAATTTCGGGAACAAATATTGTCAAAGAAAAGTTAGCGGAAGCAATGAATTTACTTGAAAAAGATGAAGAAACTATCAATGTGTTTCAAAAGTTCAGAAAAGAGGATGATCATTTTACTTGTGATGCTCTAGTGGATGAGCCAAGAATATTAAATCCACCAACTGTTAAATCCAAAGGAATAAAAAACGCAAGATTAAAAAGCATTTTGGAAAAAAGAAAAAGGAAGGCAAAGAAATGTAATAAATATAATAATTTTATTTTTTTACCTCAATTATTACCCTTATTCAATTCTTAAATAATATATCATTTTTTGTCACTAATAATTATTAACTTGAGTCGGAGAAGACAATTATCAAAATAATGGTGGCGCACCTTACCCAATATTTCCGCCTACGTTGACTGCTTTTACCCCGTTTATTCTTCACTTAGCTCCCGTGCGTTCCAATTTTCACCTTTCAAGCATGCTTCAAGACCACAACGATATGTATTACTTGACTAAGGTATTTTTCCCGTTGCAAATTATAATTATTATCGATGAATTATTTCTATATAGGATCATGTTATTATAATTTTGAAGGTCTACAGAAAAAAGATTAATGACTGCATAGTGAAAGTTTTGACATAACACTGGTACGAGCTTTATTAAACAAAATGCATTTGATGAAGTTCTAAGTTATGTACCAATGAATTTGATTTGTAAATTTTATTTATTAGTTTGTTTACATTTTCCAGATGATTGAAGTATGATAATTTGTAGCTGAAGTTATTGTAGAAGATAAAAAGGGGCTTATCATGTAATTATTTTGCTAAATTTCAACATATAAACTAAGACAGACTATGACGATTTTTAGATAATATTAAATATCAACTTCTTTAATGAAGGTGTTTTTGCTTTGACGCTATTGTATATTAAATTATTCTAGAAGATAAGGGGCTTATCGTGTAATTATTTTGCTAAATTTCAACATATAAACTGAGATAGACTATGAAGATTTTTAGATAATATTAAATATTGTCTTCTTTAATGAAGGTGTTTTTGCTTTGACGCTATGGTATATTAAAAGTTTTATTGCTATATTGTTATTTGTTAAGAACTCTTGCCATATATATGTTAATTTGGCTTGAAATTGTATTCAAGACAACTTCTCTGCTTCTCCACTTTGAAAAAGGATTTCTAGCTCCTCTTCAAAAAATAAAATAAATAAGGAAAAAATTTAAAAACAGAAAAAAGTAAGACAATAAATATATTTGCCTACCCATTTTAATGAGTCAAAGGCTCACAAAAAGAGAGAGAGACAACCAGTAGAAAGGTAAAAAAAAGTTGGCCCATTGTACTTTTTAATTAAAAAAATATACAATTGGCAAAGTTAGTTTAAAATTGTACACATGTTACTCTATGGTAGGGTGGGCATTCCACATGGGATGGTATGATCGCCCCCACCCAAGATTTTCTCATTTAATAGAGATCAAAGGACAGTTTCCTTTTAAGGAATAGGCTGATAAGAATCATCAGCGGCAAAGATTTTCATTTGCTAGCAAGAGTTCAAGCAAGAGGATCCCAAAATACCTCCATAAAAATGTGTGAACATTCAATTTACGCATCAAAAAGAGAGAAAAGGGAATGAACAGAATTAGATGGAAGTGTATGTCTGAGACATGTGTAACAGGATAAGATAAAAACAACATGCAACACGTTGCAT
This sequence comes from Fraxinus cuspidata, assembly GCA_903798385.1. Lineage (NCBI taxonomy): Eukaryota > Viridiplantae > Streptophyta > Magnoliopsida > Lamiales > Oleaceae > Fraxinus > Fraxinus cuspidata. Next base: position 2,707 of record CAIGRP010081086.1, on the reverse strand, counting down.
TCATAGAAATATCCCAAGAACAAACTTTCGCTAACCTTCTCAAGTCTCTTAATAACTTTTTCTCGTGTTTTTTCCTGCTTCTCTGTAAGTTGCCCCTTGTAAGTTTGCCAAGTTATCTCATCAACTTCATCCTAAATATTCAAGACATCATTGTCAGAAGAAATGTAACAAAATCCAACCAGATAAACCAAAAGGTTGAGCCAGTTCAGTTACTTTACCAACCATGGAATGCAAAAGGTAATCACAGCAGTTTTTGCGAAACAAGAAAACCCACCTTTTGTCCACCAGAAAAGGAGAAAACCCAATATCTATAGCTTCATATAAATTAATTTTTGGAAAGTGAATTGAGGAAAACCTTTCCCAGATGACTGAATAGGTTCGTTTGAAGCGATAATGTAGAGATGTCTTCAAATAATTAAGCAAAAGATATGCAAGCATGTATACAAGCTTGTTTCACTCTAAATGATGACATGTTCAAAATGTATTAACATTATTTTTACAACATTCGAAAGCTACCCCATTTATCCACGAATACATAACAAGGACAAAGGGATTAGATCCTAGATCTCAGCATTCAGCAGGACATCTTACTCAGAAAGTTTTTTTTAAATCGTTCCCTGGATCTTCTGACTCTTCAACCTACTTTAGAGTCGAATATAACTAAAAATCCCAAATATGAAATGCTACGGGTCCAGTACAGAAAAGCAACAGAGCTGCTTCAGAGGAGAAAGGAAATAACACAAACCTCGTTTTCCTCAATAGCATCCTCGCGCATTCCCCATGAAACCCCATCAGCAAGAGAAGCCTCCACTTTTGCTCGAAGAAGTGATTCCTCCATATCTTTCATGTCTTGTTGGATCTTAGCATTTCTTACCCTCTTCAAGTCAGCTTCCTTCGAAACAAAGCCACAAGAATAATTCTCAGAATGCAGAGGTATCAATAATGCATTAGAGCAGCATGGTGCTGGTGTTCTTATCTACTTGCACATGTAAAAACAATAAATAGGTTATTACTATTTCTTCATAAATTCAAAATGGATCCCTTAATTAGCTTAGTGTTGGCTGAATTGTCAATTGAACCTTAGAAAAAAATAGGCAGCAATAGTTCAGCATTCAGTAAAAACCGGGAGAGCAAGTGAGAGAGATGGAAAAGAAATCATAGACTGGAGATGAATTGACAAAAGAATCTAACCGGTGGCATCAAGTCAGAAGGTCCTTGAAATATGTACAACCGAGATGATCTGCACCAATACAGACAAAAAGCAATTAAAAAGCAGATAATGATGATCATAATAATAATAATAATAATAAGAAGATCAAAATTATTCTATCTGAAGTATCATTCCCAAGTTAACCCACTAACTTTTGATGATATGATAATCCAATTTCATTATGTTCAATTTGATCTCAGAAAAGGTGGACTGAGATATTAATACTGAGCAACTCATGGATAAACAAGTTTTATAAATAAAGTATAACCAAAACAAACACAATGTATTAAAAATTGATGTGGTTGCTCACTGGCCAAACCGGATCACATCACCAACATGCAAATCCACGTAAACCCTCTTCTTCACCTGAGAATTCGGAACCAACAACAAATCCAAGTAAATTTTGTAACTGTCTGGTGAATGTTTGAATGATAGTAAAGCATGGAAATTATAAGAAAAGATAGCCCATAGGTTTCCTCTTTTCTGGAGAGTAAATATTCAGAAAAGAAAAATAAAATGGTCAACAAACAGAGAGGTGTACACCATAAGACACTTTAGTTGAGTCAACAAAAGATGTTTGCTCTGTGTTTAGAACACTACAGCGCTAGGCACTGTTGGTCCATTAAGGGCCCTAATTATCAAAACTCCACTTAAGAAGTCTCTCTAACGTGGCATTTCACTAGTCAAATTCCCTCAGGTAAGAATGTAACACCTCTCAGCTTAGAATTCATATATTCAACTATCTTCAATATCATCAGGAACAGATCATGTCAAATACTTTACAAATGAGAATTCATGTATTCAAATATCTTCAATATCATCAGGAACAGGTCGTGTCAAATACTTTAGAAATGAGAGTAACCATAGGATAGATATAGTAAACTAATCTAGAACTGAAGATTCACCAACATCATCATACCACATATTTGAATGGAGAAAAAATCATTCTAAGAATGGAGATGGCACTTGTGGCACTTTAAAAGGAATACCTGATTCTTGTTTATAAACGTTCCGTGTGTACTACCAAGATCATAGAGATATGCGCCTCCGTTGCTCTTGAACTGAACAACTGGTAACGTGCAGCAGAATCCAAAAGAAAATGTAAGACATTTAAGGGGAAAATATAGTTAATATCTGCATCGAGCTACACAGAGAACTCAGATATATGCAAGGCAAAGAAATGCTGACAAAGTCTTACCACTGGATACTTGTGCCGGTAAGTCTTTCTAAATATCAATACAATATGAAGAAATGGTAGAATATAAGCTAAAGGAAACACAATCATCAATATTTATCCTAAAATGTAACACGCAAATTTGAATGAGTTAGTCTGTTAATGAATACACGCCCTTTTATAAAGAGAGTGCTTCTCTGGGCTACATTATTTTTTTTTTATAGATAATCGAATAAGTTTATTAATCAAAGAAAAATACACGGGAAGTGTATTATCAGCTTATACAAGAAAGAAAAGACATAAAGTTAGGCAGCCCCTCTATA
>CAIGRP010081081.1:0-20000 GCA_903798385.1 Fraxinus cuspidata | reverse complement strand
AAGGATTTAACTTTAGCTTCTAAGTCGCATTAACAAGATTCAACTCACTCAAATTCTTGGTAGAGTCTTGAAGGTCGGTTATAAGTATCTCTCTCTCTTTCTCAAGTTCATTAACATTTTTTAGTACACCTTTATTCACCTTCTTGATTTTAAGACTCTCCTCAAACAATTGTCGATAAGACTCATGAATATCGGTCTCATCCTTAGAGTCTTCCTCAAAGTTCTCACCATGTTCATCATTTTTCACCTTTTCACTTACCTTATAAGATTCAATCTTAGCTATAGACGTGAAAGCCATAAACTTTTGTTCATTCTCACCGCCATAGGTATCACTCATAACACTCAAATTTGATTCATCATCAGTCAAAGTTAGTACTAATGCCTTACCATTTCCTCTATTCAAATTCTTCTTAAAGTTAGGATATTCATTCCTATTGTGATCAAAACCCTGACACTCATGGCATCTAAATGACTGAGTTTTCTTACTAGAAGTCCTAGGATTATTCTTATCATGTTTATCTTTTAGAAATCTACTAGGGACACCATTTTCCCTTTCTTGAGGTTTTCTCCTATTCTACATCGCTTTCTAAAATTTCTTAACGAAATAAGCTATTTTATCATCCCTAAGTATCTCAGCATCAGAGGACTCACTCTCTTCTTCCTTAATGGTGTTCATGGCTATGGATTTAAATTTCTTTGGTTGAGATATGGTAAGTTCATAGGTTTGAAGTGATCTTACAAATTTCTCTATCATAATAGTATCTAAGTCCTTACTTTCTTCAGTAGTTATAATCTTAGGTCTAAACCTCTCAAGTAAGGATCTAATAACTTTTCGAACTATTCTGGACTCGGGGATATTCTCACCTAAGTTGAAGCTAGAGTTTACTATGTCATTAAGCTTCGCATAGAATTCGTCAAACGATTCATCGTCCTTCATTCTAATTTCTTCAAGTCTAGAGATTAACATCTGCAGTTTAGAGTGCTTACGGTTTTGGTTCCCTCGTGGGTGGTCTCTAAAATATCCCATACTTATTTCTTAGTTTCACACATTGATACTCTTCTAAACTCCTCTGCAGGCACATCCATAAACAGCGCATGAAGCTCTTATCTAAGTTCCTCTTGTCAAATTAGCAATGGGAGTAGGGATTATTTCATTATTAACTGTAGAACTAGGTGCAGCCCAACCATTTACAACACTAAGCCAGATATGCTCATCTAAAGATTTAAGGAATGCTCTCATTCGGACCTTCCAATTTGCATACTTGCTTCTGTAAAAAAAGGAGACATAGATAGTGAGTCATTCATCTAGATTAACTTATGGGTCAAGAATCGAAATATGGCTCTAATATCAATTGAAATTACGAGATTCGACCCAAATTACACCTAGAAGAAGGGTTAATAGGTGATTATATGGAATTAAAAAACTAATAATTAAATAGAAACAAGTCACTTTTAATTTTATGTAGATGGTTAATAAATCAATCCAATTTCCATATGTTGAACTGCCGCAGTTATATGAAAATAGTAAATAACACATAGAATGATCACGGGAGAAACCCCAACTACGTAAAAACTCTAGGCACTTTGCTAGTGAAAAATCCACTAGAAATGAATTTTAACTTATAGTCCGTCAGACACGATTACCACTAGTACTTTCTGACTTCTTGACTGTAATTCCTACTACCCTTCTGGATTGTGTGCCTCTACACCAACTCCTGACTGCAATTTTCAAAGCCCTCCTAGATTGCATGCTCCTGCATCAACTCCCGTCTTTATAAATTCATTTCTCATGTGGATCAACGAAGAACTCCGCATTTTCAACAATAACTAGAACTCAAGTTACCATTCCTTGATCTTCAGAACTCTGACAGATGTGTAGGAAGTAAGCAGTTTGGTATTTAGATTAAGTGGGTTTGATGTTTTCACTTCCAAGAACAAATCAAATTACGAAGGTTGAAAGCTATGGATGAATTTAATGAATTAGACATGAAGCAATATTTGTTCTCTTAATGTTCAACTTTCAAGAAAAATGTTCAGAGGCGTGCTGGTATTTATAGTGTAGCTTTGAGGTTGAATGGGTTTGATAAAAAGCCTTAAACACTCTAGCGAGAGCTTACCGACATGTGAGCGATAGTTTGTCACTCGAGCGAGGACAAGGCGACATGCAAGCGACAATGTTTCTGTTTCTACAGCTTAAGTGAAGACATGGTGATGAGCTAGCAAAATTGCCGCTCTATTTTTCTCCTCTTTTAATACTCAAACTCTAGAACCTATACAACTCAACTTATACAAATTAAACACTCCTTGACTTTTACATCATATTAATTTCAGTCATTTTAGTTCATAGATTTTCCAATTACAATAAAACCTATCAGAGACAAATCGAGCACTTGCGCCAAATTTAAAATCAAGCAACAAATCGTGCACTCACATCAAATCAATTGAAGAAATCAAAACTATATGTTTGACCTCACTTATAAAGGTAAAATACTTCAATCCTTAGAAATGACTCATTGAAAGCTCAAGTGATGAATTTTTATGCACGATAAAATTTAGTTCGTAAAACATTTGCACAAAAAATATTTTTCAAAGGTAAGAATTTCAATTTAATTTTCAATCTTATTAGCATCACTTACCTTGAAAAATCAAGTAAAAAGGTCATGCAAAAGCCTACCTTGTGTCAGAAAATCAAATGGACAAACTAGGACATTTATGTCCATCCGGACGTCCGGATAGTGAATTGGGCTGTCGGGTTTACTTCCAATGGTCGAGTTTTTGACTGTTCTGATTTCAGCTATTCAGTCGTTCGGTACTGTTTCGGACGTCCGGACGATCGTCATTTTCGACAGAGAATTCACATTTTAAACTGCTATATATGCCAACTTACTTGACATTCAATAATAGAACTTAAGAGCAATCAAGTAAGATTCTTTTGAACAAAATCGTATTGATTTATCATATCATTAATTAGTTGTTATTAAAACAATACATAAAAAACATCAATTGTTTGAGCCTTACTCATTTTTTTTTATCACCAATTGATCATCAAATTTAAAATAAAGTCTAAATCCTCGTGGGAACAATTCTCAAACTCATTTTTTTTTATCACCAGTTGATCATCAAATTTAAAATAAAGTCTAAATCCTCGTGGGAACAATTCTCAAGCTCATTTTATACTATGATTTGCCAATGATCTTCCACGCACTTGAGATTTTATCAAACAAGTTTTTTGTGCCATTGCATGGGATTAAAAGTTTTTAAGTTGAATTTCATTAGTTCGTAATTAGATTCAAATGATCTTTTTATTTGGGTTACTATTATCTTGTATTCAGGGGCGGACCCAGAAAATTTTTGTAGTGTGGACAGTATTAGTAAAAATGAAAATAAAATAAAATTATAACACAAATATTATACTAAAATGAAATACCTTACAATTGTTTTTTATGAGTTTTCATATTTTGATATTTTTGTACAATTACCTCATTATCAATCTTTAAGAATATATCTTTCACATTAACTTTTGAAAATCATTCTACATATCAAAGTTTTTCATACCTAACACTTGAGCTTCAATAATTGCTATTTATTAAAATGTTAGTCTATTTCACTTTTAGTACTTAATTGTGATGATATCATTTATTAAGAGAGAAATTTTAATTTGTAAAATCTATTATCTTTAAACTTGTAGGTTGTGTTTAGGTCCCATAAATCTCAACGTTGTATAAGGATTTGTGCTCCTTGTTTGTAAGTCACCGAAAACTTTGTAAAGGGTTGGATTGCACCACAAGTCAATGAAAATACTGAAATTGGCTTTACTCGTACCAGAGAGCTTGGTAATGGAGGACGTAGGTCATTGTGTTGGATCAAATATCCATAATTATACCATTTGCATTCTCTATGTCTCTTTAGTTAATGCTTTCATATTCGTGCTTATTATTTTAATTAATCTATCTAGTTATTACGCTCTTGATCTTAAATTTATTTTTAGAAAATGTTTTAAAAACCAATTCACCCCCCTCTTGGTTAGTTATTCTTAGACTATCAAATATAACAACAATATTAATTTTGTCACATGAACCAAAAGTTGAGTATATACTCTTTTTTTATCGGATGATATTGAATACAAAATATTGAGCACGAAACTTGAAAATTATTTTGACATAATACGGAAAAAGGAAAGAATTAGAAATCAATTATATGGAATTTATTTGGTGTAGGAAATATGAAACCCCTATTTATAGACTTTGAAGTTGATTTTCGAAATTGTTGCATCTTATCAAAATGTCATAACTTTTCATTATGCATCTTTTTGAATAATAATAGCCTATTCGAAACATCATGACTTTTATACATGCACCCTGTGCATTTGAAAAGTTGTAACTAATTATCGCACCAATTGAAAACTATTAATTCCAACATTACTTGCATTAAGCAAATTGTTGTCTTCCTCTAATACCACATGGGGAATTAAGTCCAATTAAACAGACCAACTGTACTAATTAAACATAAGTTTGAAAAGAAATTAATCACCAAGTGTTAAGTTTAGTTTAAATTTTCAATAACATCCTCGTTCTCCATTGAAATACGCTGATCTGCTGTACTATCTGGAAATAAGTTCAAAAGAAATCAACTGGTGAGTGTTTGGTTTCGTCTAAAATTTCAAGGATGTCCCTATTCTCTATTGAAATACTATGAATCACAAATTTTACACTACTACATAACGTTACTTTCCTGACCTACACAAAAGTAGTTCGTGAAAATCATATATATTTACTAAATGATAAAAATAGTTAGTCGGTCGAACAATGCTACATGTACAGACAAATTTGCCAGATGACGGTATAGAATGTCAGATGGCAACATTTCATTGGGGTTTGGACAAAAATTAAAGTGTAAATTGCTCTGTATAATAATTCATCTGTTCTAGTTGGCCTAGCCGCAAAAGATTTGCCTACCACTCTACCCCTACCCACAACCACCGCTACGCCGCCGCCGCCACTATCTGTACCACCTCGCCGCCACCACCAAAATTTTCGGAGCAAACAAGGGATATTTGCTGCCAGAAATGGCAATGATCCAGGTTTTATTATAAATTTTTTATATTTTTAATACCTGAATTAACAATAATAAAATAACTGTCTTACCTTTTTAAATTTTTGAAAATTTCATTTTAAACAGGCTGGATAATGGAGTAATGGATGACTGTCACCAATTTATTAAAGGTTGAGGACAGACATGTTGAAAAAAAAAGGTGCTGGGAATGAAAGTGCAGAAGAATGGAAATGTTGGATCTTTTGCTGCAATTTACCCTAATAAAAAAGATACTTTCATTATATATTGGAAGCACACCAAACACGCATTGATTTCATTTCACGAAATGTCAAACATTCGTGAAATCAAGAAATAAAAAGTTGGGATTAATTATTTCTGTATTTTTCTCAAATGCACACACGGATGCAAGAATATAAGGAGATTCAGCCATAATAATTGTTTCATACAAAGAGTAATAATTTGCTGAACTTATAAATTCATAATTGATTAGGGGCATAATTACTCTCTAATAATATTTGATAGGTGTTATGATTAAAAAGATGGTTCTAAGGTTTATTGTCTTTTAGCCAGGGATTATAATCTCTGTAGAATATTTTTCATTAACAAGATAAAAAATGAAAGTAACGGGAAAAAATAAATATTTGCTGCGTTTTGTATGGTATTGTATGTGTGTATATATGTGTGTGTATATATCTATATATATATATATATATATATATATATATATATATATATCTATGTATGTATGTATAATGTACCTAAAGTCATGGAATTTGACCTACCACATTTTCAAATATAAAAAACTCAACCATTTCGACTCAAAAATTATGGATTTATAAAAGAAGAATATATTAATTAAATATTATATTAAATATTTCGACTCATAAGGTACGAATTAATAAAATAAAAGATAAAAAGTAAATATCTTTCCTTATCTGTTTTAAATGTCCAAGTAGTTTGTCAAGGAAGACTGGAACTTCAGTGTTTTTATATATTGAAACATTAATTCTGTTTAAATGCCTTATTTACTACAAATTGTTGTATAGTAAAAGAACTGGTTGTATAGTATATATTGTACAAAGAACATAAAATCCATATAAAGCATTGTACAAGTTGTTAAGGTATAGGGGAATAATGAAATTTCATATTGGATCTTACAAGGCCAACATGACTAGGAAATATCACAAGAAAGTTGAGACAATAACTCATAAGACATCAATATTCATCCTAGATCCACTCGACAATTGATGAGTAGTAATTACTATGAAGTTTCCTTCCTTGAAAAAATTCTGTTTTTGGTCTCTCTTTCACACATTAAGGTGTAAAATCACGACTTGTCATCCAAACTCGAGAGCACTCAACATTCATCATCACGTTTCTCTCAAGCTTCAACGTGAATCAAAATGGGTTGCTTTTAAAGGCGGGGTATATCTGACCCGAAAGTCTAGCTAGCAACAACCCAAAGCACTCATGATTTTGTTATAAAACAAGACGATACCAATTTGCTTTGATACCGTTTGTTAGATTTAATAAAGGAGAGTAATGTGGTAATATGGAAATAACAATCAAGAACATCAAAATTTACGTGGAAAAATACCACGAACAGATAAGGATAATTTAATATAAGATGAAAGAATAAAAGATTTTGTGCTTACAACTTGTTTTCTAATACAATGAAGAGCCAATTATATAAAGAGTACACCTCAAATTTCTAATTATAGAGTTTTAGTTAGAAAGAGTACCTTAAAGGTCATCAAATTCGCGAAAAAGGCAGCGGGTTGGCTGATATCGACGCTCGAGCTGCAAAGCTCACGTGCTTCAAAGTTCCTTTTATCCATATTTTGACCTCTTCAAAGCTTTTTTCAACCAAAACACAAATTATCAATAAATTTTGGGTCACAATTCAACATAACTCCACCTTGATACAAAATTCACTACAATGTACAAAGTTTCAAAAGTTCTCAACTCGGAGACAAATTCCACTGTAACAAATAGAATTTAACTCAACAAAAGTTCTCCAACAAAACTCTCCATCTCTTCCACAAAGCCCAACTAGAATAAACTCAATATCAATTGAATTCAAGCACTACTCAGCAGAATTACATTAGATACCAAAGTTTCTCGAATTCTCAAAACGAGAAATAAAATCATAAATAACTCAAAAATAATTACCAAATAGGACATAAACATACCTTATAATAGAATAAGTACAATTATCTTCTTCTATATAAGGTTCTTTGCTAAACTCAATACTTTTGACCATGTTTAAAACATAATCAACTAAATCAGCTTTTTCGTACCACTTTAAAGGCCTAATATCTCTCTTGGGTCTGTCAGTAGCAATTGAATACTGTGGCACTAGTGGTGGTGGTGGCAAAGTGGCATTACCCACAACTCCTGAACTCGACTTAGATGTATTGTTTAATGTAGACACTAGAACAAACTCAAACGATACAATACCAAACTCAAACTTTACGTAAGTGCCTAATTTCTGCTGATTGATATCTGAAGATTCTATAGAACCCTGTAAAATATATAACTGAGACCTTCTCCGTCCCTTTAGCATAAACGAGTACTTTAAAATACCCATAGAATCTTGGTTACCTTTTTTCTATATACTTATCACCAGCACATTGAATGCACTATTAGTAGGTAAATGTCATCGATTGAGAAAAAGTTCAGGCTATCGTCAAATCAGTGGCAGACGAGAGAAACAAGAGTACAAAGATGGGAGAGGAGGTTTCGACTACGGTTAGGTTACTTATATTTTAATGAAGTGAACTCACATATATATAGAAAAATTTAAATGGGCTAAATGGTTAATGGACCGAGTCCAAGATGCAATTGTTTAATTCAAAATTGGCTCAATCAATTGAATAATCGATGCCACGTTGGCATAAATGAGACCCCATCACGCGCATGCCATGTAATTTATAGGTGTAATAATAGTTACCCATGTCTGAGTCGTAAATTTATCAGCAGGTCAGACTTTGAGATACAAACTATTAAGCATGTGAGGTCTTACAGATTGCCTAAAAAATATGAGTAGCTCCAATAAAAGAGGGCTTACGAACTACCTCAAAAATATGCTTCGATTCTAAATAAGTACGGACTTATAAATTACCTCGAAAATAAGCATCGATCCCAAACAAGCGAAGAGTTACGAATTGCCAAAAAAATATGCGCATCGATCCAAAATAGACGAGGACTTATGAATTGCCTCGAGAATATAAACCACTCCAATAAATGAGGACTTAGGAACTACCTTAGAAAATATATGTAAGAGCCTCAATAAGCGAGAACTTATGAATTGCTTTGAAAGATAGATACTGCATATAATTTGTCAAAATTTCAGTAACATCTCCGTTGTAACATGGACTAAACCAACATGTAATAAAACATAATATCTCCACTACAAATATATAAAATAAATTGGGGTCTACCTGTCTCTCCAAATAAGGTAAAATGATGATTAGATCAAACTTGCTAATATAAATCAAGTAATAGGATGCCTATAAAATGATAATATAGATAACGTGGTATACATAATGGCAGTAGTGAACATAGTGTTATGACATGCTAGCAATGATGTGGAATGCGTATGTAGCAGTAATAGTATGATGCATATGCAAGCAGTAGTAATGTAATGATATTAAGATACTAGTATCACAATAATCCCCCATTCATATGCAGGTCAGACTTGAAATATAAGCCACTTTGAAGAAGCTCATGCAGAGATGAGACTGAATATATAAACAACTGTGATAAGCCAATACGGAGGCGATTCTCTGAATGTATGTAGTAGAGGCTATGCTCTGGACATAAGTAGTTGTGATAAGCTGACATCCTTACATGGGAGTGGCATATCCATGTCAAGGCTTCCTCCATGGTATTTGATCCAGCCTGGAAGGCTTCGTCTTTGTAGGTATCAAGGAGGACCCACACCTTTCCTTACGAAGCGGTAAATGGCATCCTTGAATGGTGGATGGTTCACATATGATAAGGGCTTTCTATATGTTAGATGGTTCATCCATGTAGGGATAATATAGGCTCTCTAAAGATAAGTGAAACTATGACATAGCCGAAGCAAAAGAAATGCTCTGAACGATATAGATGTGATATAACTAATGTAATGTAGTCGATGCAAAGGTATGATGAGCTTTTTTGAGATAGATACAGGTGTGATATAACTAATGTAAAAGGGGGTCTAAGTATGTAAGTAGCTTGTGATCAGCTAATGCAGAGGCATGATGAACTCTCTTGAATATAAATGTATTTGTAATGCAACAACTCGTATAATGAGGCATCTTCCTAGAGCAAGGAATGAATATCGAGCTTGTGGCTCGTCTCGAGCTATCGAAGTTTTATAATATGGTATTGAAAGGTTGAGGTCTTATAGCTTTGCTAGATGAGGTCTTAAAATTAAGCTCAACGATAGTTGAAACTTACATCTAGGCTCAATGATAGTGAAAGACGAGGAGTAAACATCTCGTGAAGGCATAAATAAGCATCTTGCGAGGTGGGGAATAAACATATCGCAAAGTCAAGAATAAGCATTTGATGAGAAGAGAATAAACATCCTGCGTAGTGAGGAATTAACATATCATAAATAGCTCTCGAACTATCAGAGACTTATAAGTGGCCTCGGATAGATGAGGTCTTACTGCTAGGCTCGACAATAGTAAGAGGCAAGGAATAAGCATCTCGCAAAACTAGGAATAAGCATCTCGTGAAGCAGGGAATAAACATCTCGTGAATAGCTCTCAAACTATCAAAGATTTATAAGCAGCATCGGATAGACGATATCTTATAGATAAGCTCGACTATAGTGAGAGCAAGGAATAAGCATCTCATGAAGCTAGGAAAAACCATAGGGGAAGGCAGGTAATAAATATCGTGTGAGACGAGGGATAAACATCACGCAAGGTCATGAAAAGCTCCTTTTGTAAGGGAAAAAACATCTTGCTAGGGCTACAAAAATGCTCCTTTTTCAAGGGCAAATACTTCCAGATTTCACCTCTTCTTTTATTTAAGGAACGAGTACTCGAAGATATTGCTTATTCCTCTATTCTAGGAATTAGGATTTATAAATGCTGCATCTTCCTTTATTCTAGGAATGAGGACTCTAAGTTGATACTTTTGATAATAAAAAAATCCACGAGGTAGGGCTCGCTTTCAATAAATAAGAAAAGCAGGAGCTTAGGATCACCTTCAAAGATGCTAAGTCTTACAAGCTAGCCCGAACATGTGACTGAGGTCTTTGAACTTGCCTTGAATAATAAGAAGCCATTAGTAGAAACTTTGAAGCTTTCAAACAGGATAGCCCCTGAGCTTGAGTGAGAAATCATTATTTCGCTACAAGAATTTTATGTTTTCCCTACGAAATTTATTTATAGGGAAACGTTCTTATTTGTGGGAAAAAAATCTTTGTTGACAAAGTAATTTCAAGGGGATATGTAAGAGGCGACAAATTTTTAAAATTTGTGGGCTAAAACTTTTCCCGATAAATCCTTTGGAGAGACTTGTGACAAAATTATTTGTCTACTAAAATTAATTTTGGCCCACAAAAAAGTTTTGATTTTCTCTAGAAATTATGTTATGGGCTGAATTGTGTTTTTACCTACAAATATATATTTGTATGGCAATAATATTCGTGGGCTAAGATGTGCATATCTTTTCCAACAATTAAAAATTTGTGTCCACATAGTACATATTATTTTGTAGGCTAAGTGCTACTCTTTTTTACAAGAATTTTTCGTGGGGAAAGCATATTTGTAATCAATTAGCTGTTTCAAAAATAAAAGAATTTGCAGGAAAAATATAAATTATTTTTACATATTTTATTTGTTATTTATATTGTAGAATAATTTCTTAACCTTATTAAAAAATATAAAGATATAAAAAGACAATAAATTAATTAAGACATTTAATGTCAATCAATGTAACTTTGAAATCAAAACATATCACTAAAACAAAATTTAAAATCATTCACTAAGGATGATTACATCTAACTTAAAAAGAATATAGCAAAATATTCTGTATCTATTATTATGCATCTTTAAAAAATAACTATTCATCCTCATGAATTAAATATTTTGCTGATCCTTGGCCAATTTATGCACGTCATCAAAGTTATTCTCTTCGTCCTCATTAGCATTGTTCTCTATTGACATTGGTGTAAATAGCGGGACAATGAAGTCAAGAACTTTAGCACATAGCTGGTGCATTGAATGATGCAAGATTGCAATGTAGAATTAACTTGTTGCTCAACAACCTTTAGCTTGTTTTGCATCCTTTGCTCCATTTTCATTCGAGCTGTATATTCTACCTTTCAAGCAACACATTCTGCTTCTAACTCCTTCTCCATACCTTGCACACTGGAAGAAGATGTTTTAATGTCTCGAAGGCGACCATCTCCCAACCCACAAATTTTGACAACCAGGCTTTGCCGCTAGAACGGAGCATCTTAGAGAAGCTGCTGCTCCTTTTGCCTTCTCTACGACATATTCATACTTTTTGACAATCATTTCATCCTACAAAACAAAATCACAGTAGATATAAAATAACCTATAAAATCAAAATTTGCAAGAGATATAACAATACCATACGCAAGAGATATAATCGACCCAAAAATTGTCATACTACTTGATCTCATGACCTGATATTTTTTAATGTAACTTTGCAATGTCTAAACTGGTGAATAAAACAAAATAAAAAGACAAAAGTTATAGTGTTGAGTCTTTCTTACAGGTTGAGTTTTAGCTGTATTATAAGTCCAACACTTGTTCTTCCCTGCATAAGTGAACTCAATGGTGTCGTCCTCGGGAAACTTCGAACCATCCTAATAATAAACAAGTATGTTTCAAACGCTATATTCAATTTTTTAGCAAAATTAATTAACTAAATACATTTAATAACATATAAGTTCACTAACTCTACATTCTCCTTCACTATGTACGAGAAAGGACGTGAACCAGTACGATGATTGTACTTTTTCTTCAATCGATTCACTACATTTGAATTGTCATCCGACAATATGATAAGCACCACATTAGCTATATCATCAAGAATTATAATAGCATATTGTCCACATCTTTCACAATTCTTTGCAGTAAATAGCTTAACACCAGTGTCGACCCACCAATCCCTTGAATACCAACCATGTTGCATTTAGAAACAATTGCAGATAGACTCATCTCTTGAACTCCTTCACAAATGGTGGCTCTTTCAACTACATTTGCTTGTGCACTCTTCTTTGACTTTTGACATTTGTTTGAACGATGTCCGACTTTTTCACAATTGTAACTGTCGACTTTAAACTTCTTGGCATTCTTGGAATTGTCTCTTCTTGGTCTTATTGACATCCTTCGAACTAGTTTCAACAAAATTTGCTACAAGTTGAATAATAGATTTTCTTTCAGTGTTTCTATTTTCTTTCTCGATCCTCAAATGGACTATCAATTCCTCAAAGTTCATTTTTTTGCTTTTGTGTTTGAGATAGTTTTTGAAATCTCTCGACATGGAAAGGAGTTTCTCAATAATAGCTGCAACTTGGAAGGATTCACTCAACTCCATCTTTTCTGCATGTATGTCATGAAGTAGAACTTGATGGTCTTGCACTTAACATATCACAATTTTGGAGTCTACCGTTTCATAGTCCAAAAACTTGCTGACAATAAACTTCTTTGTTCCGGCATCCTCAGTCTTGTATTTCTTCTCCGCTGAATCCCATAGATCCTTGGCCGAATCCATCGAACTATGTACTCCATAAGGTGTATTGTTCAATCCATGTAGGATGTGATTTTTGCAAAGAATATCCGAGTGCTATGTTGCAATAATCGATTTGCGATTATTTTTTCCTTCTTGTACTAGAGGAGTAGTCTTTTTAAGAATTTTGCCAAATTCAAAATAGTAAGATAGATCAACATCTTTTGTTGCTATATTTTGAAATCCACACCTCCAAACCTTTTTCGATTTTTGTTCATGTGAGTTATGAGAGTTTGGTATAGGTATAGCTAAAGGTGGAACTACATGGTTTGCACCATTTCTGTACAAATAGAAATTCAATACAAAATGAAAGAAATGAATGTCACACAAAGACAAATTTCAAAGATCAAGAGAAGAGATATTTTAACAACCACTTGTCGTAAGATTGTTGGGAACTAGTATAGTGAAATGATTGTTGATTGAATGACAAAGTAATATTTTAAGTTTAATCCACATGAGCGTAATTAAACTCTAGAAACGAAATGAAAAAAAAAAAGTTGAAAAGAAAGGGAAAAAATAAAATCCGAGGCAAGTGAATGACACTTTCTCCTTAAGATAAAATTGCCCCACAATGGTGCTAACAGATTACGGCACTTGCCTCCGAAGATATAATGAATAGAACTTGTGGTAGAAGCACTTCAAACTACAAATAATAATGAACTCGAACGAAATTCTTCCCTAAGATTTTGAAATATTTGTTAGAGAGTTTTTTGCAAGAGTTTTTGATATAATAATCATTGCAAATGATATGAAATGCATAATGTATGTCGAAAGGGTCATATTTATAGAAGTGTCACGCCCAAAACTCAACAATCTTCACGAATGGAAGCATCCCTTACTGTCACTGACCTCTCACTTGAGCAACATTGACACGTATTCAAAATAACCTCTCTTGTTTGTCTATCGCTCAAGCGTTATGCGAACTATGGAATTAGGCATTTTTTCCGGCAAGTTTTTTGTCTTTTGTATCCAACTTTGGACTGCAATTTTTCATCCATCCGGAATTGATTTTGAGATTTCAAATATACCACGACGATCTACTCGATGAGTAAAACAAGTTAGTCTATTTATATTTATAATTTGACTATTGAATCAAGTATGAATATTTGGTCAAAATTGACATAAATTCACTTTTTAAGTTGTATACGTAACTAAATTTCCATTCTCTAAACCAAATTCCAACATATCCCATAGATTCTTTCCACTAGTTTGTACAAGTACATACTTTCTGAAAGCACAACAAATGAAAATGTTGCTGTCTCTGCTTATTTGTACTTCATCCTTCCTTCCTTGACAATTTTTGTATGGTCCTTATTGTTTTGTATGAGCAGATCTTGTGCATTGGATTTGATGATGGGAGCGATGAACTGTTTCTCGGATCTTGTGGGTATCCCCATGGCCCTCATCAAGATTTAGAGTATCTAATCATGCTGCCCTCCACCAAGACTTGATCATATACTGTGCACGGGTATTTGTCTATTAGATTCTTTCACACGCACATGTTAGGTAAATATCAATATCAATTCTTCCTGATCCAGTTCCTTAGCATACACTTTCCATATAAAAATATCAAGTAGATAAAAAAATTATATGTGATCAATTAAGGTGAACTATTTCTCTTGTGATGCTTGGACTCTTCAAAATGGTCGGAGTATTCGTGTAGACACGACTAAACACAGGACACGGGTACACGTACAGGTTCTCCATCTAGATACGGCAATTTATACAGGGAACCATTACCCAATTTTTGTGATTTTAGTCGTATGAGTTATTATTTTAATTGGTACTAACGTTTTTAGGTTAATTAGGTTGATAAAAAGCAATAGTAATAGTGTTGATAGGTTATAATGTTGACAAAAATGTCATATTAACGAAATTTAGACTCTTTTTAGTTATGTCCCGTTATCCTATATTATAGAAAATAAAAGATCCAACACTTAAATACATACCTGTACTCGAGTCCAAGCATCATAAGATTTCTCCTTATATTTAGAGTCAATTCTATTTACACAAAAATCTAAACTAACTACGTTTTTTGCTGTTATGTTTTTCCTAACTATTGAAGTCGTATGCTCTCTTGATTAATCCTTAATCTATGGCATGATCCCCACTTGTTGGCCTATATCTTCGTGTTTTACTTAAATCCTTATTTCTTTTACATTTATCTTATGAATTATCTTGTGGTTGAGAAAGTTTATCCAATAAACTTAAGATAAATACAGATTCTAGTTACCTTAATTGTTCTTCGATTTTATACAATAGCTACATCAAATTTTGTAAAAGACTTGGAATTAAATCTGAAATTTGTAATAGAAAGAATTGTATAAAATTTTCATCAGTGATTCTTGGAATTGTGGTTCCAAAGGGAATCTGTCGAAAGAGAGAGGGAAATCACTTTTTTTTGGGCCATATAGGTTCTTTCTTCTTCTTCCTCCTTTTTTTTTTTTCAATAAACAGGAAGCCGGACATGTAGAATTTTGAAAACAACAGATATGATCCTATATTTGGTCTGATAGAAACCTAACTATGACTGTTACACGTGCCGAGTCATGCTTAGGTGTTTCCATGAAGTTTCTTAAAGTCAAGTCCAGTCAATTGTGTCTATACGCGCACACGAGAGAGAGAGAGAGACTTAACAAGTGGTTTCAGACCACAGATTTGAATCATTAAAAATCTTGTTTAATGTTGGGAAGGTTTCCTCAAAACAAGCCAAAATAAAATAATTGGAAGTATGAAAAGAAAATAAGGTGGAAACCGAAAATGTAAATTAATTGGCAAGAAAAATAGCAAGTTTCCTTTGATTTGCACGTTGTTTAGGGGCGAAATTTGGAGTAAATTTTAGGACAAAATTGTAGCGAATATTTCCTATTATTTATTCTCTTTTGAGTACATGACATAAAAAATTTTTGAGAGGGAAAATTGTAAGTCAAGATTCTGATTTTTCTTGTTTTCTTTGTGGGGTTATTCAATGAGTAGAAATAAGATGTGGTAAAGTTTATTTTTTCCTTGATACTTGGGGAGTTTTTGGTGAATGAAGTTCTATATGATTGTAACAATCTTGAAAATAATAATAATAATAATAATGTTTTTTTTTTAAATTTTTTAATTTTTAAATTATTTATTTATTTTTTTTTTTTTTTTTGAGAATTTGTAAACTTTTCTTCATATTTTTTGATATTTTTCAGGAACATCAATTTATTGGAAACATTGCTACTATGTTTTATATAGTGGAAAGTTCTAAAAATCCACCTTTTTTTTTCTATGATAATATTTTTTCTTTACATGGATTCTACGAGCGATATGAATAATTGATATCAAGTCCCAAATGCTAATACGTATCCAATGCATATATACATTCTGTAATTTAATTGATCTCAAGTTATCATTGTCACTTTTGGGACCAATAATTTATTGATGAATTAAGAATTAATACTCGTGTTACACATAAAATACCGAAATCAGTAATTTAATTTTCTAGTTATCCATGTAGGGACTAGAATCCAACTATATTTATGTTGTTGGTCATGTAATCTACTGAGTCAAATGTCAAAGATTTGAGTTGACTATGTATTCAACTCACTCTGGCTACTTGCCACCATTTATATGATTTTTCTTGGATGCGGAGGATATATTTATGATGTCCTTGAGTTCTGGTGGTGTTAGCATACGCACATTATGTCTGTTTTGTGATTGGAGTATCAGAAGCGAAAACTAAAAGAGTATCGCCCTTTCATTTAATTAAGGAACACATAAAGCAAAAAAATATTATGGAACAAAAATATAACACTTAAAACATTTATATATTTTTTAAATATCATGAAGAAAATGTATGAGTAAAGCTCGAAAGCACCTTCGAAATTTACTATAACTAATGCTTCAAAAATTCTTCTAAAACATTTCTTTAAATTAACAAAAAATATGAATATATATAACTAAATATATTTGTGGTGCCTCCATAAAATGTGCAACTACATAGCCTCAGAGCCCTGAGTCTATGTAATACACATAAAACTGATTTAAGGCCCTGAGTCTATATAATACTTGACCAACATGTAAGTGAATGATGATGAGCTTCCTGAGTGAAACATCAAACTAGTAGAGAGATGGAGTAGTGCTAACATTATCATAGTAGATGATGGGATAATTACAGAGTCGAACATTTAATTTTATTAGCAAAAAAAAAATAGAAGTAGAATTAGTAAGAGCAACAACTTAATATTCAGCCTCTTCATGATGTGGGATTCTGTCCAATATAAACGACTTGGGCACTCGTGGGTGTTGTGTAATCCTTGTTGCAACTCAATCATCATTGAAGAAGGGAAGCACGGACAAGGGTAAGTTATGTATGAGAAAAAGACTATGGTATAGTGTGTACATACCCGACAATTCCCACTAGAGCCAGGTATAAACTAAGCATGAAAAAAAAAATGTCCAAAGCATAGGAGACTAATATAAAAGTATTTTAGTCATATAAGCAAATGGACACTATCTAAAAAATGAGCTCGGCAAACATTTTTTTTCTCACTTTTACCTGGTCTCCTAGGAAAAAATTCCTTTTTTATGTGAATTAAGACAATTATTCTTATTCATTAATTAATTCAAATATTTATACAATATGTTATGGACAACAATATATTTATATCATGATGAAACTATTTTTCTTAATTTGATAAGTTAATCATGGATTCAAATTTCTTGCGGTCGCAAGACAGACCATAAGAGATCATAAGAGGAATAATTGTATCACTAGCATGTTCTGAGTCAGAATATGCGATAGCATGGCAATCTGGGGCAATCCATATTTTGTTTCCTATTTTAATTCGACTTCTACAATGAATGCAATAGGAGCATGAGTTTGACCTAAATTGGGATGTACACATGCATATTTTCATCTGTCATTCAAAGGGAGAAGCTTCTGGAGAAGCTTTAATATATACAAAACACAAATTCCATACAATTGCTTGGAATTTGAAGAAGAGGAAGAAAAGTCAAGAAAACTATTCAAGAAGGGTCAATGTGAGTCAATACTTCAATATTATTTTTCATCTTGTTTCTAAACTTAAATTCCAAGTGGTGTACCATCATTTCCATTTTGTTTTTGAACATCACAGTGCTTGAATAATTGTATAGATGTTAGGATTATGATGAACTCTATATTTTAATACTTTAATGTTAATTTCTAGATTTTGACTTTAATATTTGTTTGGTTTAAATGATTAATAGGTTTTAATGCTTTCCAATTATTTGGCCAATAATTAATTAGATTTGTGATTTCTATTTTGTTAAGAAAGAATAAGAGTTATAGCACATAGTAACCATGCGAGGCTAAAGTGTAAAAAAAAAATTACATATTTTTATTATTATTTTAAATATTTAATCATCCTAAAAATTATTTAATAATTAAAATAATTCATACAACACATCTAAATCTGTAAAATACTATTTATTTTAATAATTACTACAATTAATCAATTATATAATTTTCAATTATTCGAAATGTAAAATCTAAACTATTTTTCATAGTTTCAACTTTTAAGTAGACACGTTCTATTTAACATATTTATAGGAACTTCGTAATATTTTCAATGTTTCCAACAAAATGATAAAATATAGATAGTATCGTAAGTTAAATCTTATCTAAATATTTATCTAATAAAGTCATTTTTTACTTTTCTACAGATAAAGTCATTTAAAATTTGAAATTAAAGTCAAATAAATACCTTTTAAAGAAGGGAAAAAATAAAAAAGTAATAAACTAAAGTCAAATAAAATGTTTTATAAAAAGGGGAAATTAAAAAAATTTAATAAAGTGGTCAATTCAACAGTTAATCACTTAATTCACGCTTATGTCGAGGTAAAGCATCTTGTGCATGCCTCGCTTCATGATGACTCATATGCGCGCTTTTTAGAATACTTGAGTAATAATCATTGTAAAATCGAGATAAAGATATACCGTCATGGTTTGCATAATCTCATTAAATGTTTTTGTGATTTAATGTATATTCATGTTTGCATTCTTTATACAAATATAGTGGTATATGTTTAACAATACTCGAGAGATTATTAAATTAAATATGACATTGATGGTCAAAATTAAGTAAGTGTTATCAACTCCTTTAATTGATATTAAAATAAAAGTATATAGTGAAATTCGAAATCATATTGGTTTCAGTTAATTGAGTTTCATAAGAGCTTTCTAATTAGTTTAAAAGCTTATTAGTATAATTAGTTATAGGTTTAAAAATTCTTTTTTCTACATACTCATTTTAACCACATATTTACATAATAAAATATTGTGTACGTAAATCAAAACTTTTTTCTACTTTTTAACCACACATTTTCATAAAAATCAATATTCAAAACATTGTTTTGGTTAAATAATGGGCATCAAACAAGGGCTTAATTTGCCATAATAAAAACTCTTGACAATTTGGCTATTCAGTCAAAGCTAGTATTACATGGAATTAAATTAAGTATCCAATCCTCATAGGAAACATGCTCTACTCATGCTTTATTACTTTGGTACGATACAGCACACTTAGCATCAGTGGCAATCATCATAGGATTTTGGACGGTATGATAAGCCAGAAATAAACTTACATTTGAGGAGACACAGACCCAATTCAGGCTACTTTGTGAATTATTTCTAGATCCACTAAAGGAGACCAATCTCTTATTAACTGATATCATGTTTAACACAATGTCGGAACTTCTAGTGTTGGCAAGGCTAGGAAATGTAGGAAGACCATAAAGAGAGCCAAAATCATTCCATTCTGCAGCTGGCCGCCTCTTTTTCAATCGACTGGCTCAAATTAAATATGGATAGGGCTGCTAGGCGAAGTCCGGGGCTTGCTAATTGTGGAGGAGTGTTACGAGTTGAGGATTTCCCAAAAGGGTCATTTGCGTCTCCAATTGGCGTTCGTTGGGCCTGCGAAGCAGAGCTTCTGGTGGTTGTTTTCAACGAATATAAAAAGCCGCCTCCTTTAAAAGTTATGACAAGATTACCATAAAATAATTTGGCAGCGTAACAATAAGATCAAAATGATAGAAGAATAATTCGAGCCCACCGAATTCACGATATTTCCTTAAAACGAATTTGCTGCCTTCACAAGTGATAAATGTGTTCAGCAATCGTTTCCCAGGATAGAACGAATTTTCGTCTCCTACGAAAACAGCACAGC